>RJWH01005045.1:0-87183 GCA_004363575.1 Solenodon paradoxus | reverse complement strand
TCAGTCCTGACCACCGGGCCCAACTCGGGCTCAACCACCTCTCCAGAGCACGGAAGCTCCTCAGTCCCGACCACCGGACCCCACTCGGGCTCAACCACCTCTCCAGAGCATGGAAGCTCCTCACTCCTGACCACGAGGCCCACCTCTGACTCAACCACCTCTCCGGAACACAGAAGCTCCTCTGCTAAGAATACCGTGACTCCAGTCAGCAAGGGCACTTCATCCACATCTCCCAGTCACCACTCTAGCACCCCTGCTAGCCACACCACCAGTACTGTTGCCAGTAGTACTACCCACAGAATACCTCACACCTCCTCCAATTTTACGACTGTACCTAGGATCTCTTTCTTCTTTCTGTCTTTTTACATTTTGAACCTACCATTTAACTCCTCTCTGGAAGATTCCAGATCCAAGTACTATCAAGGGCTGCAGAGAAACATCTCTAAATTGGTAAGTACCTGTCTTCCCACTACAAAACCTGGGAGACTTTGGAACTGCTTCCAATCTCTTGCGTTGAGTCTCATTCCTTTCTCCTTCACCCCAGTTTTTTCAGACTTATAAACAGGATTTCCTGGGCTCCTCTGATATCAAGTTCAGGTATAGTTCTGGGTGTGAACTCTGTGGGAATAGATGTTGTCATGGTTGTGGGGACGGACATGGTTGGTTGGAGGACATGCAGGGGCCCATGACTGAGTTACCCATTTCTCTGTAACCAGCTCAGGATCTGTGGTGGTTACTACAGCTCTGCTCTTCCGAGAGAACAGCATCAGTGCCCTGAAGGTGAAGGAGGAGTTGTGTGACAATAAAGCAGCAGCAGTCAATTACAACTTGAACATCTCCAGAGTCAGGGGTGAGGCTCCCCCAGGGCCACTCTCTCCGTGGTGCTAGGCGGAGGAGGGTCACCTACTTTGAGGACTGCCCTCATCCCTGCTTTTCCTTTCAGTGTCTGATGTGCCATTTCCCTCCTCTGGGTCTGGGGTACCTGGCTGGGGCATCGCCCTGCTGGTGCTGGTCTGCATTCTGGTCTCACTGGCCATCATCTATTTCATTGCCCTGGTAAGTGTTCAGTCTCTGGCCCTGACCAGATTCCAGAAGGCGCTCCATGGCCCCCCTAACCTCCTGTCTCTCCAGGCTGTGTGTCAGTGCCGCCAAAAGAACTGTGGGAAGCTGGATATTTTTCCAACTGGGGATGCCTACCATCCTATGAGCGAGTACCCGACCTACCACACGCATGGGCGCTATGTGCCCCCTGGCAGTACAAGGCGTAGCCCCTATGAGGAGGTAAGGATGGGCCCCACGGGGGAAGTGAGGCTTTGGCTGGGCTGAGGTTCTGAAAAGGTTAAGTGGAAAACCCAACAGACTCAGAAGAGGTGAAAGGCAGTAGCAGAGCTCCTGGGAAAGAAAGGGGACCTCAAGAGGGAGTGTCCCTCCCAGCATCCCCAGAACAACATTCATTGCTTGGATGAACTGTCTCCTTGGCTGCTCACAGGGATACCCAGAGGTGAAAAAGGTGGGGTGCTGTGCCTGGGGCAGTCCCCTCTGCAGGACTCCTTAGGAATGGTCGCCTGTTCCCTAAAAATAGAAGGAAGGTAGATAAGAGAGGCTTGGGGGGGAGAGGGCACTCAGGTGAGGAGGAAGTCTCACCCAGCCAGGTGAGCTGCATGAGTGAGGGTCTTGGGAGTGCAGGGTAGGCCTGGACCCCTCCTCCCTCTTTCCTCTCCAGGATGGTCACCTGCAGGACCTAGTAAATAATTACTTGGGTCACCTGGGGCTGGAGCACCACTTGAGTGCCCCACTCCAGGTGGGGGAGGGGAGAGGAGTTTCCTTTTCTTAACCCCATTTTTTCTCCATCTGGGGACTTTGTTCTCCCAGTTTTACACAGACACATACCTCCTTGGGCAGGAGGAGTTGGTGATGCGAGAGAAAGGAGGAGAGGGCAGGGCAGGGGGTCGGTAGGACCTGGAGGAAGGAGTCCAGGAGTCAGGGGAGAGGAGGAGAGGAGGAGGAACGCCTGTTTACAGTCGCGGGAGCCTGGAGCCCAGCAGGTGCTCTCTGGGCATTAACCCTGTAACAGCTAGTAGTCAGCCTCCCAGAACTACCACCCAGCTGGTTGGGGGCTGGGGGCTGTCTGGGCTCCTCCATGCCCAGAGTGGCTTCTCCCTGGAGAGTTCTGCTGCTCACCCTGCTCCCTTTCCCCCACCTAGGTCTCTGCAGGCAATGGTGGCAGCAGCCTCTCTTACACGAACCCCGCAGTCACCTCTGCCAACTTATAAAGGCCTGTGGCTTGCAATGAGGTTGCCTCCTGGAAGACCTTTGGCACCAGAGGCCCCTTCCCTCTGTTCTGGGCTGCCAGCTGGGAGTTCAGGTGGGCTACTCCTGGCCTCATCACCCCACCTATGCCGAATAAAGCCCAGTGCAGCCCCTGGCTCCTGGAGGACTGAGCAGAAAGGAAACCTGAAGGGCTGAATAAAACCTGGGCCTCCTCTGCTCTGCCAGCCTCTGCTGTCTTCCGTGACCTGTGGTGGGGATGTGTGAGGGGTCTCTGGGGGAGGAGACCCGGTGCAGAGGTTAGGAGTAGGGTTCATGGGAAGTGCAGGTACCGGAGGGGAGAGGGAGCTGAGCAGGAGTGATGGTGGAAGAACCCAGTCACCTCTCCCTGTCCCCAGAGGCAGGAGGAAGGAGGAAACGAAACTTTGGCGGCTGCAGCGGGCAGCAGCGTGACTGGCGCAGGCAGTTCTCCCCTCTGGTTCTGGGCTTCACTCCGGCTGGGTGGTTGCGGCCCAGCCGGTGCCCTCCTCTCCCCTTGGCATGGTGCCCTGGGCGGCTCTATTCTTAGCTGCCCGGGTGTGAAGTAAGTCCTCAGGAGGCAGCGATAACAGCCAGAGTCAACATAGCCCCGGTGGATAAGCTCGCACCGTGTCACATCCAGGGTCTGGTGCCAGGCCCGTCAGCGCTGCCCCACCCGCCCGCCCGCCCGTTGGCTCTGGCGGCTGCCTGGCACCCTGGGAATGTGGAAACGGTTCTGGTTCCCTGACCCCTTTGCCCAGGCTCCGTACCCTCCCCCTCAACCACATTCCCTCAGGTCCGGACCCCTGCAGCTTGCCGGGCGATGCGCCCCCTGGTGGCCAGTGTTGGCTCGGGCTTGGCACGTGGACTCACCAGATCCTTGCCGGGAGCAAGGGCAGGCTCCCTCCTGCCTGCCACGACCGGCGCAGACGCTTAGAAAACGCAAGAGCAGGCTCCCTCCTGCCTGCCACAACCGGCACAGACGCTTAGAGAACCAGTCGGGCTCAGGGAGGGCAGATATGTGCCTGACATCACAGTTTATTGTTTACAAACCATGAAAATAACAGTTGTTGCTTGGCATAGGCCTAGCAGTGCCCATCACAGGGGTCAGCATGGGCACCAGAGGCCTTGCCTGGTCCAACCTCAGCTGGAGCTCCCAGGGAGAACCCAGCATGTTGGCATGGGTACGGGTCTGGAACAGGCAGAGCATGCAGGAGGGAGAAGGGGACCTAAGAAGGCATGCGGTTGTGGGGCATGGGGACCCAAATAAATAAAGCAGGATGCTAGGGTCCCCTTCCCCTCACCAGGGAGAGCCTGGTGGTGTCTGGCCCCAAAACCTGCCTGGCCCAAGGCTATAGTTCAGCAGCCATGGGACAGGGAGATTGGCAGGGCAGAGGGCAGAGCTGGGAATCATGCCCAATGCTCCAGGTGCTTCCCTCTGGCAGCCTGAGGAGGAGCACAGGACAGGGACCGGGAAGGGTTTCTCCATGAGAGGGTAAGATGCCAGGGGCAGGGTGGGGGTTGGGACTGGGGGGCGAGGACTGGATGGACAAGCAATGGAGGGAAGGGAGACATCCAGAGAGGTGAGCAGAGGGGAGTCCCTAGGTCAGGAAAAGGCCCTGGGAAGACACAGACCTGGGGTAAAGGACGGTACCACAGGATAGGAAGAGTTTCAGAGGGAAGCATGGGAGGAATAGCCTGGCACCAGGAGGCTTAGCAGGCCAGGGCCCAGGACAGGCTTGAGAGGGTCAGTCCAGCTTGGCGAAACCCCCAATAGTGACCTTCCTCTCGGGCTTGGTGCCCACGGGCTCCTGTAGCTGTACTGCACCACCCCCAATGAAGCAAAAGGCGGGGCACACGGGCCCCGAGCAGTCCAGGGGGCACTCCAGGAGCCCACGGAAGGACACGGCGTCCAGGAAGGAAACCCGGCCCCGCTCGTAGTCCAGGCAGATGCCCAGGCGGGGCGGCAGGGGCACCGTGCAACTGGCCGTCGGGCCATCCCTCCCTGTCAGGCCCACATTGGAGCTGGCCCCTGAGCCCAGAAGGATCTTGCCCATGCCGATGGTAAGGAAAGCGAAGGGTGGCGACGCCTCCACGGTGGCATCCTCGGCCCCACTGTCGTGCCCACTGTCTGGGTCATACCTGCAGGAGGGGGCATTGGGCAGGAGAATGTTGGAAGGTGGAGCAAAGGAGCGGTGGGGCGGGGCAGAGGGCTGAGACTGGAATGGTGGAATGTTGGGAAGTAAGTGGTTAAAGCATTGATTTGGGGTATTGAGAAAACAGGCTGGAGAGATGGTTAGAATGTAGGGTTGGGGGTCTGGTGTGGTGGGACGGGGTACTGAAAGGGGAGCACACCGTCAAGAGAGGTGCTGGGAAAAAGAAAGATGAGGCATTAATGAAGTGTAATGAAGAAACGAGGTGCTTTTTGAGCTGGGAAGGTGTGAGAAAAATGGTGTTTGGGGATGCCCTGCTGGGGAAGCAGCCTGGCATGGACAGGGAATGCTGGAAGCGTGAGAGGCTGGGGGAAATCAGCAAAGAAAGGGCACAGGGAGAGAGGTGCGGTTGGATCCCTGTAACAGATGAAGAAAGCTAGAGAGATGCTGGGTTGAGGATGATAGGACTTAGGGGAGTGGAGAGAAAGCATTTTGAAGAAATGAGGTGTTGGGGGACAGAGTGTTGGGGAGAAGGGGTTCAAGGTGAAGAGTGTGGGAGGGTGTCAAGCATGCTGGGGGTGAGAGGTGACAGAGAGGGAAAGCTGAGGGAAGAGTTTTAGGACACTAAGATGTGGATGAAGGAGGTACTGGCGAGAAACAGTTCATGAAGATGTTGGAAATGGAGTATTCAGGAGAAGTGACAGGGAGGTTCTCATGTCAGTCCTGAGTGACAGATGGACAGATGCAGGGATGACTCCCTCTTCTATGTCCCCTTCCCCAGTCACTCTGAAAAATCAATCCCTTTCATTGAACTTATTTTCCCCACTGGGCACAAGCTTCTAATCTCCCCCCATCTCCAACCCAGTTAGTGTGTGCTTCCCTGCCCTGTCCCTAGCTCCCCCACCCCACCCTCCCAAAGAGGCCTGACCTGGGGCTGATCACATCGGGGGCACCCTGGAAGCTTTCCTGAAGCTTGCTCTCCAGCCCGACGCCCACTTTGACCAAGTAGGAGGCAGGGTCTACAGCGCAGGCCCAGTAGCTGCGGCCTTGGGTCACAGCCACATCGCCCAGGACCACGTCTACACTCAGGTGGCAGCCAGTCAGCAGCCGCTCAGCAGCCAGCAGCAGGGGCAGCCCCGGGATACTCCGTACTGCTCGCTGGTCCTTGCTGATGGCCAGCCGCTCTCGGCTGGTGCCCCAGCGTCCATCGAGGAAGAAGTGCAGGACTGGAGGGTTGGGGTTGAGACAGAAGGAAGGGTTTCAGGGACACACACCGGCACCGGGCACTGTGAAGTTAGCAGAATACACTGGGAAATATCAGAATATGGAAGAAGTTGCCAAGGGATGAGTGAGAGGCTCTGGGAAGGGGGCCTGGACAGTGGGGGCATAAGGAAAAAAAAGAGGGCACTGCAAATGGGCATGGGGCTGTAGGAGGGAGGTGGGGTCAGGGTTGATCATGAGCACAGAAACCAGCTCCACACCCAGTGGACTTGAAACACTTTCTCCATCCTCTTTCCCATGGCTACTCTTTTGCTTCTGGTGACATTTTATCAGCTTCTACCTCCACCTCCCAGCCACACTGTCATACCTGGTCCTCACCCCCAAACCCTACCTCTTATGCTGTTATATGGGTGGGGTGCCCCTCTAGGGTGCCTACACCCCAGGGGCCAACTATCTTCTGGAGAGTCAGCCTGTCACCCTTTATTGAGCCCTTACTATGAGCTGAAAACTCTGCCGAGACTTGACATGCATTGTCTCACTTAGCTCTCACACCAGTCCGATGAGGTAAACATGGTTAATCCTGCAGAGGAAGAACCTGAAGCTCAGAAAGTGAATAACTTGCCACACAGGTGACAAGAGGCAGAACTGGGTTGGGCTTTTTTTTTTTTTTTTTCTTTCTCAAAGGAAAGGTGCAGGCAGGAATGAAGGCGAGTAGGCAGGCAGGCAGGCAGGCAGGCAAGCAGGGAGAGGAGGAAGAAGCATTTTATTTATTCTATTCATTTGTTCATCATTGGTTGTTTCCCCGGCTGGGTCTTGACCCGGAGACCTTGGGATGTATGCACACTGCGCCTGGTTTAACCTGCTAGACTAACAGGGTGCGCCTTTAATGCACCCTGTGGCTCAGAGTGCTGGTGTGCAGGCCCCGTAAAGCCAGAGACCCAGAGTTGGCGGAAATAAAAAGTACAACTAAATAAATAAAGATGCCTCTTCCCCCTATCCCTTTTATCCTCCTCTCTTAAAACACAAAAATCAAAAAATGGGAAGAAAAAGCCCCAATTTTTATTTTGGTAACACTGTAACACAATATCAATTTTTTTTGGAAAGTTGCAACAGGAATGAGGGGGGAGTAGGCAGGCAGGCAGGAAGAGAGAGGAGGAGGAAGCATTTTAAATTTTATTTTTATTTAGTTGTTTATCTTGGTTGTTCTTTCTGGCTCTGGGACATGAACCCAGATCCTTGGGATGCAGGTGGATTCTGCTCGGACAGAGTCAGGAGACCCCACTGCTATTCTACTAGGTCATGCCCTACACAACGTAAATTTTAGGAGTGCAGGGTTCAAATATATTAGATATATATGTCATGCCCATCACCATGTTTTTTTTAACCTCTGGCCCCAGGTCTTGAACGGAGTCTGTAGGTTTCACACGGCCTGCACCTTAGCCTCCCTCGCCACCTTGTGGCCCCTGCTTGGGGTGTGGGCATTCTAGACAGGCAGCCCACCCACATGGGGTGTAAGAGGCAGAGGTTGGGGTTAGGGCCAGGTGTGCGCACCAGAGTGTGGATGGAAGGTGGAGGTAGCTGTGGATGGGATGTCACCAGGTGCAACGGAGCAGCTCATGTCAGCCTTGTGGAAGGGGTGGGCCACTACCAATGGCCAATAGTCCTCCCCGGCTGTCCACTGGACCCCTCCATGCATTGTCCCACCCCCACCCTTATCCCCTCTAGTAACCTCAGATCTGTTGTCAGAGGTGGTCAAGGGTTAGTTTTTCTTTTGTCTGTTTGCTCTGTTTATCTCCCACCTCTGAGTGAGATCACCTTGTATTTGTCTTTCTCCTTCGGACTTATCTCACTGAGCATAATCCTCTTAAGTTCTATCCATGTTATAGCAAATGCCAGGATCACCTTTTCTTAATGGCGAGTCACATTCCAGAGCTGGGATCTGCAGCCTGGCTGTCCAGTTGCAGAGCTAGTGCGGTGACCCACCCTGCTATCCCCTCGCCCCATGCTCACTCCTCCCGCCGTTCGTGTGCCAGGAGTCCCCGCTAGGCCTGCTACGTTGTGCCCACGCAGCGCCCACTCACCGGGAGCCGGGGGCGTGTGGAGGTGCACGTCCTCACTGTACTCGCCATAGCCAGCCTTGTTGCAGCCTCGGACACGCAGCACGTACACAGAGCCCGTGTCGGGGTTCTCAAGAAGGGCGCTGGTGCCTCTCACCTCCTCCCGCCTCTGCCAGCGGGTGGGTCCCGGCTGGGCAGGCACATCCGTGCGCCGGAACTCAATGGTGTAGTGCCAGGCCGGTGGTGAGTGGGGGGGCAGCCGCCAGCACAGGAAGATCTGGTCGTAGGCAAAGGTGCGCTGGGTATCGATGACGGGAGCCTCTGGCACTGTGGGGAGAGACAGCGGGCTCATCAGGGCCTGGCCATGGGTGGGCATGGAGGGTGGGCAGGAAGAGGGGGAAGCAGCGGGAGCCGGGGGGTGCATGTGGGTGAGAGGCAGCTGGGGAAGACTGTAGGACACTGGGTATAGGGTGGGCAGGAGGAGCCCGAGGGGAATGAGGACCAGGAGAGCACTGGGCTGGACAGGAGGCCTGTGTGCGGACCCTGGTCTTCTGCTGTCTCACTCTGGACTCATTAAGCCAGTCATGTCCCTTCTGTCATACGGGGGTATCAGACTGGAGGGGGACCTTTGCTGCCTTGACATTCTATGACTAAAGAAGAGTCCTGA
The DNA here is from genome assembly GCA_004363575.1 of Solenodon paradoxus. Taxonomy (NCBI): domain Eukaryota; kingdom Metazoa; phylum Chordata; class Mammalia; order Eulipotyphla; family Solenodontidae; genus Solenodon; species Solenodon paradoxus. The sequence goes on along the minus strand of RJWH01005045.1, from coordinate 78,799 downwards.
GGAACACGGGCACCGGCCACTGGAACTCAGGCAAGAGGGTGCTGGACAGAAAGGAGGGGCTGGAGTTGCGGGGAGATGGATGCGGGGAGTCAGCCAGAGAGAAAATGGGGGACAACAGAGGGCAAGCCAAAGCTTGACGGCAAGGGACTAAGGTCATGGGAAAGAGAAGGAAAGTCCAGGGGTCAAGGGTCCTAAGGATGAAAGGTCAGCAGGGCAAGATTAGGTAAGAAGCAAGGCAGACGAGACCAGGGCACTGTTAGGTGAGGGCTGGTGGGGAGAGGGGAGGCAAGGAGAGGTGGCCAGCTGCATGGGAGCAGCAGGGCACGGGCGGGACAGGGGGCCCGGCGGGGGGCAGGACCCCCGGGGCAGGGCCGCTGACTTGCCTGGGGTGCTCCGGAGCAGAGTCCGCGGTGGCCACAGCCTACAAACAAAGAGAGGGAGAAGCAGCCTGAGCACGTGGGGCAGTGTGTGGCCAGGTGGGCTGGGTGGGACGAGTGGCTGGCCAGGCCAGGCAGGAGGCCGGGGAGATCCCTGGTGGGCACTGCCCCCCGGGCCCGCTGCTGGGGAAGAAGGGAGGAGGTCCTAAGAGGGCTCAGGGCCTGGCCATCTCCTTACCTTGAAGGAAGTTTAGCTCTGTCAGCAGTTTCATCTCACGCCCGACATCCAGCTGGCAGTGGCGGAAGGAGGAGCTAGCAGCTGGCCGGAAGGTCTGGAGGGCCTCCGTGGCTCGGGCAATCCTGGGATGGGGGCAGCCAAGGGTCAGGCCATCTGGGCAATCACTGTTTCTGATTCTGTCTTGCCTGCCCCTAGAACCATGGCATCTGCTTGTCTGTCTTCCTTGTCCCTTCGTGCAAGCTGGGTATCATTCTGTTCTGGTACAATCCTCAGGGCCCACTTTCCAACAGACATCTCTCTAGACACTGTCCTAGATACTGGCTACACGCTCGATGTCCGTGCCCCCAGAGCCCCTGTGCCACGCCCCTGAGTACCTGTTATGCAACTGCTTGGCTGCTTGCACAAAGCAAGGCTGGTCCGTTTCCTTAAGCACCTCCTGGGCGTAGCCCACCAGACCCGAGCCCTCCAGCAGGCTCCGGTGCTCCTGGATCTGGGCGCTGAGACGGGCCAGCCGCTCCTGCTGGCACTCCTCGATGGCCTGCAGCAGCGAGGCCCGCTTCTCCTCCAGCATGGCCCCCAGCCCCCGCACCAGCTGCAACACCTCCTCTTTGGCCTGCTGACCACTCACCTGCCCAGAGAGCCACACTTACTATCTTCCTCTGAAAGGCAACACCTGTGCCAGCCTCTCAGGGCACCACACCATGCCCTAGAACCACAAAATTTCTAGGGCAGTCCTACCCACCCCTTCTAACCAGGCCACACAACTGAACACCCAGATGAGCCTTTCTGGATGCCCACATCATAATCCTGATCCCTAAGAACACCACCAGGTGTGCCTTGGTGGCTCAGGCGCTAAGCCGCTGGCTGGGGTGTAGACCACGGAAAGCCTAAGGATTTTAGATTCTCTGCCTGGGACCGGGGGAATAACCACAAAAATAAATAAGCAAATAAATATCCTGCCTGCAGCTTTCCTTTAAAAAAAAAAAAGTGTGTCCTTGTGGAGTTGTGGTCGGGTATAGTCCACACGCATCCCAAGGTCTGGGTTCCTCATCCTGGGGCTCAGGGGAAAAACCAAGATGAGCAACTAAATAAAATAAATAATAAAATGCTTCTGCCTCCTCTCTTCCTGCCTGCTTACTCACCTTCATCCCTGCCTGCACCTTTCTTTCATTTAGAAAAAAAATTCCCCCTAGTAAAGGAAACCATGACCACGTAATATCCGCCTGGACCGCTCCCACGGCCGCCCGGCACCTGTGCCGTCCTCAGTCAGCTGATGCAGCAATACAGCAGGAGGAATCAGAGCCATCGCCTCCCGCTAGCTCCAGGGATATGGGCCATCAGCAGCAGGCAGCTGAGCCTGAGGGCAGCTGAGTTACATCCCGAGGCCTTTCCAAGTTCTTCCTGTCGTGGGTGGCAGCCACCCTGTCCCCACTGTGGCCTCAGATACAGCCTGGCCTGGGGCACTGCTGTTGCTACCAGAACCCCGACACATTCTGGGTCCCACAGGAGCTTTTTGAACTGGCAACCAGGTACGTGGGCCACGTCCGCCCACACCCCTGTGGTCCCCATCCCAGACAGGGCCCAGGGCCCACCTCCATGGCCTCCCTCACCTCAGTGTGCCTCGCGGTCTCCTCCAGCTCACAGATCTGGGTCTGCACTGCGTCCTGGTTTCCCAGGATGTACGTCAGGCTCTTTGTCAGCTTGTCCTGAGGGGGAAGAAGGAGGTGGGCATCATGCCCAGCTATGCAGAAGTCAGCAGCTAAAAGGAGGTTTGAGAGGCTGTGAGTGTGGGTTAGCACTGGGGTCGAGGGAGGTGGGGTCCTCACCTTGAGGGCCTGGTAGGCACTGAGCACTGGCGTGATCTTGTGCCCACTGTGGGTGCGCCGCACGCGGCAGAGTTGGCATACCAGTCTTTGGCATGTCTTGCAGTAGTGGGTCACCTCTTCCTTGTGGTCGGGGCACATCAGGCCCTGTGGACGGAAGGAGTAATGAGAGTCAGCCAGGGCTGTGTGACTGGGTTGACCAACAGGAGCAGAAGGCATGGGGTGGAGTTCAGCAGGTGTGCTCCACAGCGCCACCTGGTGGTGCAACTGGCATGGATGCGCCCCTGCCGTGGACTCCGGGCATCAGGATTCCTCAGTCCTTCAACTATTTCACACTGGTGTGTCGTGATCACAGCAACATCGATAATTAATCTTAGCCTTGTGGTGAATAATTAACCTTGTCCATTTTGTTCACTGATGCATCCCCAACGCCTAGAATTGCACCAGGCACAAAGGTGCTTGATAAATATTTACTCAACAAATGAGTATGTATAGGCCTTTTTAGGGTAGAGATAGCTATCACAAACACTATCTCATGCGATCCACGCAACAACTCTGCATGTACGGGTATTGCAGGGCGGATATTATCATCCTCATTCAGCAGATGAGGTGCAGGCTCCATGCTGTCCGAAGATTTGTTTGCCTTTTTCGGCGAATCCCCTCCCGCCTCTTTCTAGGTGCTCACAGTACAGGCGCCCCCGCCCACCCAGCACCATCTTGTCCCTTCTTTCCAGGTCCTAGCAGGGCTGGCTCACCTTGGGACGGAAGGAGAGGGTTGGCAAAGTGGGCTCATGCTGGGCCTTCTGGGTGCCCCAGGGGTGGAAGAGCTTGAAGCACTCATTGCAGAAGGTGGCTCGGCACTCGGTGCAACCCTTGGTGGCCTCTAAGGGTGGGGGCTTGCACAGCTGGCACAGGATGGCGCCACCCACACTCACACTCTGGCGATACCGCTCGACCACACGCTCCAGCGTCAGGTTCCGGAAAAGTCCTGCCAAGCCTCGCTCCCCCAGCTCCACCTCACCCTGGCAGGCTGGGCATGGGAACATGATTACCTGGGGGTGCAAAGCACCTCGCTTCCGCCCAGGGTATGTTCCGAAGCCTGTGGATGGGCAGGGTGGGGAGCAGGGAGGTGAAAATGACAGTCAGCTGGAGGTCAGGGAAGTCTGTTCATTATAAACATTAATTTTTATTGTGACAGAGCTCGGGTCTCGTTAGTACTGGAATGAGCAGTATCTCCACCCACCCAAAAGACAGATGCCCCAACCAATGATGGACCCCTTCCATCTTACTGATGGACACCCCAGCACTCCCACCCCACCCCCAGGTTCCAGTCCCACCTGACTTAAGCAGACGGTCCAAGCGGTCAGGCTTGGGGACAGTTCTGCGAGAGAGGCGGGGACTGCGGGTGGAAGGGGTGGAGGCAGGAGAGGTGGGCTCAGAGCTGGGATCCCCACCATGGCCTACATAACCCTGCTGACCCAGCACCTCCCGGGCACAGGCCTGACACACGTTGTGCATACAGGGCAGCACCAGTGGCTGCTTGTACGTCTCTTGACACACTGGACACAGCAGTTCCTTCTCCATGTTCTTCATGCTTGTCTGTGGAGGGACCAGGAGGTCGAGTCAGAGCTTGGACATCTGGGCAGGTCCCTCAGCTGTCCTTAGAGAACCAAAGCGCCTCAGGAAGGGGCAAGACAATCTACCCCTGGCTTTTCCCCAGCCTCTCCAGGCTCACAGACCTTCACGGCTCTCGCTCTCTGGCCTCTGTTTCTTTCCTGCAGAGTTAGAGGCCTCCCAATGGCTAGTGGACGCTCAGGTGGGAGCTTCCAGCCTCCCCCAGCCGTAGCCCCACCCCCTCCACTCCCCTGGCCCAGAGGACCGCAGATTCTCTGGGCCATTATCCCCATTCCCCCAACAGTGGGTCGGTCGTCGACCCCAAGCTTTTCTCTCAAGGACACCGCCCATTCTGCAGCTCGCTGCGGACCCCCGCCCACTTCTCTGGCAAACCCCCAGCGCGGCGTGACTCCTCCCTACAGCCAGGCGCCGCTGGCTCTCCATCCTCCAGCTCACCCCATCCATCCTCGTCCTTCTGCGCGGCTCCGGCCTGCGGCCGCCCCAGCCTCCATTCCTCATCCTTCACCTCCCCATCCCTCCTCCAGAGCCGGCATCAACCCATTCCGCTTAGCCCCTACTCTCCCGCCCAGCCGCTCCTTCCTTCGGCGAAACCAGGCTAACCGCAACCCCCTCCCCAAGCTGGGGGGAAACGACGCCCCGCCTACTCGCCCCCTCCCCACCGGAAGTCCCCTCCCTTTTTTGGTGGGGGGGTCCTCAAGCTATGCCCCACCCCCACACCTCACCTTGGTCCCTCTCTTCGCAGCCATCCCGGTCAGGGGCGCAGCTGACACAAAGGAGGGAGGAACAGGAGGGAGGGGGAAGGAAGTGGTGGGGGGGAGCAAGGTTGGCACCGCCCCTGGGAGAGCCGGGCACCGGTTGCCATGACAACCGCTGGCTCGGAGGCAGCCCGAAGTGGGGGGGGTTTGTGGTGGGGTGGGGTCTCCCAGAGGGGTCCTAATTGGAAATTGCACCCTGGAGCGACTCCTTCATTACCCCGCACCTGTCCTCAGTTTTCTTGGAAAATATCCAAGCTCACACACGCCCCCTCCTCATAGCATAGCCCCGTGGCCCGGGGCCCAGCCCGGGTGCACTGCTGGCGGCTACCACAGCCCACCCGCGGCGTCCCGGCAGCTCCCAGTTCCCCACGCCCCCAGCAGATGGACTCCTTCAAGGCACTCACCTCCGAGCTGCCCCGGGGACTACCCTCTCATACCTACATCCCGGCCCTCCCAGTCCTTTCTGCCATCACCAGCACCTCCCCCCTCATCCAAGCATCTTGTCAGACCCCCACCTGTTCAAGGTCCCAGTCTGTCCCGGACCCCTAGGCTCCCCCTCCCCTTCCCCTCGACCCCACCTTAACTCACACTGATGCGGACCAGTGCATCCATGATGGAAGTGAAGGTCTGCAAATCCTCACCCTCAGCCATGGCCCTACTATGCCCGCCCGCCCCCGGGTGCCTGATCCTGGCTGCGGCTGCGAACCCGGGGCTTAATGCAGGAACCCGGTGGGGGTGTGGGGAGGGAATGGAGGTGAAGTGTCACTGCGCATGCTCCAGGGACCAGCTTCGAACAGCGCTGGTCGGAGTAGGAGGTGGGAAATAGTTCTCCCCACGTGGTTCTCAGAAGGCGGTCGGGGGGCTGGGTAACAGAGAATGGCATTTGAGGGGAGAGCCATTTCACATGTTTGCAATCTTCATTGGATCCTAATATTGCTCCTATAAAGCAGAAGGATAGTTTAAGAGAAAGATGGGATCCAGGATGGGAAGACTAGATTTTTGGTTTGGGCAAGAATCCATGGAAGATGTCGAGACAATGATCATGTTGGAGGGAGGTTTGAAGAACAGGCACTAGAGATGACCTAAATGGCAAAGGAAGCGGATTTGGGCTAGCGGCTATGGGCCTTGGTCCCAGGAACTGGAAGAATTAAGTGCAGCAGATGCTGTTGCTGAGAAGGGCGGGGGACCAGGGCGGTGGCTAAGGAAGCTCTTCGACGCAATATTTCCTCCTATTCAGAAGAGGGCGCTGCGTTCGGGAGTCAAGAGGTAGAAAAAGGGAGGTGGGTGGAGCTAAGGCCACTTCGGAACTGACGCATGCGCGTAGCCACCCTCTCCCGGTTCGACTTTTCTCGTTCTCGACTGGAGACGCCGATTGGACCTACGGCGGGGAATGATGGGTAACGGGACCAGCGGGATCCCTTGGACCGAGTAATGGGGAAACGCAGTGGGAAAAGACCAACTTTGCCGGTCTCCTCCGCGCAGAGCTGACGTGTCCTGGATTCCAAGGGGCGGGCTCTTCCAATGAACGGGAGGGTTCAGGGATCCTGCGTTAAGGAATTCCTGGGGGCCGCCGCGGGATGTGGGGAGTTGGGGAGTATAGCTGCAGTCTCCCTCTCGCCCCATGCTCTGAGCTCGGGGACCTGCTGACTCTGCCTATGGCTCCCGGAGGCAAGGCCAGGCCTTACTCTCTCTCTCACCCCCGCAGTGGTGGGTACCGGCACCTCGCTGGCGCTCTCTTCCTTGCTGTCCCTGCTGCTCTTCGCTGGAATGCAGATGTACAGCCGACAGTTGGCCTCCACCGAGTGGCTTACCATCCAGGGGGGCCTCCTGGGCTCCGGCCTTTTCGTCTTCTCTCTCACCGTATCCTCCTTGCAGTGGAAGGGGGGAGGGCTCTCTGCACGCAGACTGAACCCTTCCCATTACTTACCCCGCTCTACCCCCATGCACGCCCTGCTCCTTAACTCTTTCAACCTAGGCCTTCAATAATCTGGAGAATCTTGTCTTTGGCAAAGGATTCCAAGCAAAGATCTTCCCTGAGAGTAAGTGACTAATGGGGATTCCGTATTTGAACCCTTTCCTCTAACCTTCCACAAAACGGTACTGAATTTCCAGGGGCTTAGATGGCTACTGTTTAGGGGAAAGGAATAGATTTTTTTAAGACTTTATGGACACAGATGATGCTTTTGGATCTTAGCTCCTTAGCTAGCTCCTGGAATTGGAGCTGGAAGAGAAAGCCTCTGAAAACAAGAAACTCAGTTACTTCCTGGCTGGCTCCCAGGCAAAGTTTGAGAGGAACCGGCAAGTCTGGACCCGTTTTGCATACATCCATGGAGAAAGGGTCCATTGTTCCCACCAGAAGAAGCAGGACTGAATTCATAGAGGTGTTCTGATGTGAAACTGAGCCAATGTTAGTGAATTCTATTGGAGATGACTGTGAGGAGCCTCTGTATTAACCACACCACATTTCTATGTCAGCAGGATCCTGACCAAAATAGAATCACAGCGAGATTGTTTTCTCTTTGAAACCATCGCTGTTGCTGCTCAGGCAATCAAGAATTGATGGTTTAGTTATTTATGGAGAATTAAGTTCATAAAGCAAATTAGGCGTCAAGGCCAGATCACCTAAGGAATGCCACATGCTCAGAAATCGACAGCAGATGCCATCTCGTGTGAAGCCTTCATCTGGTAGAACAGAGACATGTCACTGTCTTGCTCTCTCCACCTATCCCTTGTTGCAGACATCCAGAGTGCTTTCCCTCCAATTATATCATATCCCAAGTTTCTCTTAGACTCCACATCTGAATACCTGGTATTTCCATTCTGACCATCACCCTCCTTGTCTCCTCTTGCCTCCCCTCCCCCAGTTCTCCTCTGCCTCCTATTGGCTCTCTTTGCATCTGGCCTCATCCACCGAGTCTGTGTCACCACCTGGTAAGTACCTGACAGCTGGGTAGGGGGCAGCACCTTGACCTTTGGCACTGAATCCTTCCATAATGGTTCCAGACCTCCCCCATTCCTCTCGCCCCCAGTCCTCCCTCTTTTGTCCCTTGCCATTCCTCCTCAGCCTGATTCTGGATTCTTTCCCTGATGCTGGGGTCTGCCCAAGGAGGTGCCAGCCTAGTAGCATGCCCACGAACAGTGTGACCTCTCTCTCTTCTCATTATAGCTTCATCTTCTCCATGGTTGGTCTGTACTACATCAACAAGATCTCCTCCACACTATACCAAGCAACAGTGCCAGTCCTCACACCAGCGAAAGTCACGGGCAAGGGCAAAAAGAGAAACTGACCCTGAATGTTCAATAAACTTGATTCTTTGTAGCTCTGTGAACGGTGAGATACTATGAGCCTCTTTTGCCAGAACCTGTAAGGGTGTGCAGAATGATCATTCAGAGGGGTGTCTGCTGTTTTCTGGCCTTGAAGATGGGGGACTTCTCTGCCTCAAAATTCATTTTTACCAAATATATTAAGTGCCAGGCACTGTACCAGACCCTTGTGTGGCATATACCTGGGTGACAGTCATCATGGAAGAAAAGTGCATGACTGATATGTGGTCTTGACCTTTGGGAAGAGGGGGAATTTGGGGAAGCATGTCTGTGAGAGCTGGAATAGCTCTTGAAACAAAGTACAGGAGGGAAAGACTCTTTACCCCTGGGGTCCCATTTATCCCTGTAGGGACTTTGTGACTCCAGTTCCTTACCCTGAGCCCACCCTTTCTCCAGGTCTATGTGTGGGAATTCCTTCTTGGATTTAGCCATCCTCCTCCAGCACCAACAGATACTGTGTGTAGAAAGACTCCACAGTTGATGACTGTCCCTCTTCTCTTTGTTCTGATGCTTTCATTTCCCTCTGTCTTGTAGTCAAGAGATTAGGAACTTTCTAAGTTATCAAAGTAGCTAAAATGATAGGGGCAAGGCCATCAACCATTGTGCCAGCCTTAATGGAAATGAGGGGCATTGCTTCCCAAATCCTCCTTTGTCCTTGCTTCGTGGACTCGGGAGTACCTCTCTGCCCAGAGTCTCTGTCCTTTGGGGTATTGGGACACCCTCCCTCCTGCCATATGATGTCCTATAGCTTTGTATTCTCCGGTGTTTGATAATGAGTGGTAGACTGGTAGGTTGGTTGAAGAAAAAAACCTGCCTTTCTAGAACAGACAATATCTACATGGAATTGAAGAAGTGAGTCCACAGAGAATTAAATACACCCCCATCTTTTTAAATTAGAAACCCACCCATCCTATATTTGTGGCCGGAATCCCAGACCCTGGCACCTCTCTTCCAAGCTTGAGAGTGCGATGCAGTTTACCCAGAACGCCTGCAGAGGGCGCCACGAGCCCACATCTTCCTCCAGAAGATTAGCAAGCTTCCCACACCAGCCTGCGCTTAGGGCTGGGAGGGTTGCCGCTGGTTCTCAGGGTTGTTACTGAGTCTCTGGAAGCCAGCCTTCTTGGAGGACCTGAAAGACTGACCCATTGAGGAGGACTGAAGGCCGAATTAAGTCTCCTTGCCCTCCCCACTCACCTAAGGCCAGAAGACGAGGCAAAAGAGTTAAATGGAGACCAGGACTCCCTGAATGCAACTTGAGGTTCCAGTTCATCTAGTGGTGGCTGGGAGTTGCAACATGTGGGAACTTCTGGGGAAGGAGTGTCCAAATGGGCCCTGCATCTAAGGGGAGGCTGGGTTGCCTGGGTCTCACTTTGTCAAATCTTGACTTTCCTAACCAGGGCCAGGTGAGCACAGACACAGCCCCGGGATTTGGCCACCTGAGGCGGGTGCCATGCCTTCCAAGATGAGAGCCTGTTTGGGGCCAGGCTTGGGAGGGCAGGGAGGAGCCAGAGGGCAGGCACCTGAACAATGCTGAGGGATCTGGGCACCTGTTGCCACCCACAGTATAAGCACTGGGGATAGCTTGTGACCCTGGAGTAATGACCCCTTCCTTCCTTGGGACTGGTGCATTTACTAGGCAGGTTGGCGCCGATCTGGGCTCCTCACCCAGCCTATCTCTGGGGTGCCTAGTTGCAGGCTACCTGCAGCTGACCTACCAATTAACCCTGGCAGGGGTATCCCAGCCACCTAATCACCATCATTAAGTAGGGGGAAGGCAGCCGCCATGGCTTCTGGAGGCCTGAAGGTGACAAGGGCAAAGGAGTTCACCTCTTAGCCCCTGGAATCAGGGCACTGCTCCACCCCAGAGGCTGCAGGGGGTGGGGAGGGCCCCCCTGCCCCTAGAGGACAGAGGGAAGCCAGATGTTTCCTCCTGCTCCCTCACACGTGGCCTCACACCCGCCAGCACCCGCCGCCAGCTCCGGAAACTCGAGTAAATAAAGCCAGGGAGGGGCTGTGGATGCTAGTGGGGTGCACGCCTCCTGGGGGCAGGAGATGGTCTGGTCCTTCCCCCCACCCCACCCCCAAATGAGCTCAGACAACAGGAAGGTAAACCGGAGGCGGGAAGTGACTGACCCGGCAGAGGCCAGACAGCATTGGCAAGAGGGCCCCCTGGCATTTGGGGCACACTAGAGGGTCAGGGCAGGGTGGGGGCACTCAGGGCAGGCAGGGGGAGGGAGGAGACCGAGCCAGGCCTTGGCTCCAGCCCTTTCCGGCCCTTATTGTCCTTGGTGAGAACAGGACGCCGACCTGTTCCCAGTGCCCGGCCCCCCCACCTCTGTTCCCCAGGGGCTCAGGAAGGATGTTGGGAAACAAGAGAGAGCCAGAGACACGTAGAGACAGAGATGCTGAGAGACACAGAGACAGATACAAAGGGGACGCTCCAGTCAAAAGCGAGTGTTGAAGCCCATTGTGAGTTGCCGCTCTGGGCACTGTGGGAACCACCAAAGAATGGGAAGCAGGGCCTGTCTTCAGGGACCCCCAGTGCAACCCCTCCCTCCCTGACTTAGGGTCACCCACTGAGCGGCCTCCTAAGCAAACAATGGTAGGAACTCTAGTGTTGGCACAGTTGGTGGCACTTAATTGCTGTACTTAAGGTATATTTCTTTGCCTCACTGCCAGGCCCTGGGAGGGGGAGGGGGGACAGGGTCAAGATCACACACCCAGGTCCCACCCCAAGTCCCTGTACTGGGCTTCCAGCCGTCTGTTCCCCACATCTCTCCATATAGGCTCAGTTCTGCCCACCGAGTATCTTCAGCTGAGCGTTCCTCCCGCTCTTCTTCCTGGGAGCTGCTCCCAGGGCTTCTGGATGATCGAAGCCTGGTCCTTTCTACACCGAGTCTCCCTGTACCTTCAAAATGAAGAAAAAGAAAGACATGTTTTTTGTATTTTTTTTTTTAAAGTAAAGATGCAGACAGGGAGAGGAGGAAGAAGCGTTTCATTTTATTTGTATTTAGTTCACACAAGTTGTTACCTACCCGCTACCCACCACTTGAACCCGGGATGTCACCGGGCACTGCTTCGGAGGTGACCGCCAGGGCACCACTGGAAGTCATGTTTGAAACACCTACCTTTAACAAATTAACACTTTGTAACACAAAATTATAATCCAAGGCAATCATGCTGGTCACAGGACCATTGCAGGATTTTTAGAAAATGTTCTTTCATAGGGAACTTTACACAGATTTCCCTTTCTGAAGAGAAGCCGTTAGAGCTGACCTCAGGCTGCTTCACGGATATTAGGGACAGAGGTGGTATATGCCTGCGTGTGAGGTACTAGGAGTAGACCCCCCAGAGAGACCCCTCCCTTCCTGCTCTTCCGTCTCCAACCATTTCCAGCCCCTGTGATCCACCCTTCTCCTAACTCAGAGATTCAGGTCCCTGACGGTGTAGAGAACTCCGGTTTGGCATGGCTGCTCTGGTGGCCCAGGTGTTAAGCTGGTGCCTGGGGCACTATCCACATACAGCCCAGGACCAGAGGGAACAACCAAAATGAACAACTGAGTAAACAAAGATGCTTCTTCCTCCTCTCTCTTCCTGTCTGCTGCTTGCTGTCTGCCTTCCTCTAGGAAACAAGCAAACAACAACAACCAAAAAAAACTTGGGTCTTGAAATCAGACAGACCTGAGTTCTGGGTTTGGTGCATACCCGTTGACTGTCCTTAGATTGAGTGACCCCTCTGTACCTCAAATTTCTCCACTGTAAGATGGAAATAATAATCAAATGCCTAATAAGACTAACAAAATGTGGCCTACCAGCATACCCTGGCAGAGTAGGGATTAGGTCAATTGAGCAAAAGAGCTCAAGGCCACATACCCCTGCATTCAAGTGGGGGGGGTAGGGGTGGGGTGTTGTTACCAAGGGTCTCCACACCTTGGGGCTGAAGCAGGAACAAGGAGAGAGTTTGGGTGGGTAAAGTAAAAGAAGTTTATTGGTTTGCCAGGCAAAGGAGGTCATATTACTCATGCCTTAAAGACTGTGACCTCCTTAGGGGAAGGAGTCAGTTATTTTTATATGGGTAGTGCAGCCTTATCGTCTGTATTTTTGAAGTCCAGTGTTGTCCAGGCGGTGATCAGACGTCAAGTTTTATCTCAACAGCACGTCAGCACAGTCTTATGACCATTTTTCAACTTCTTTACATCTTCCTGGTGTCATCAGCTTTATTGTTTCTGTCTGTCCTTCATTGTTTCTGTCTGTCTTTGGAGTTAATGAAGGTTCGAGATTACATCAATTACAAGGGGTAATATGCATATGGTTCTAGTTGCTAACATGTTTCTGTTGTTAGTCATCAGCGCCATAAGTTTTCACATTTTAAATATCATCCTACTTTCCCTGTATCAATATGAACAACTAAAAAATTTAAGTGCTTCTTCCTCCTCTCTCTTCCTGTCTACATGCTCAACTTCATTCCTGCCGCACCTTTCCTTTACAACAGAATAACATGAAAACGTAAAAAAACACAGCCCACTAAGGGTATGACTAACAGGTTTTGTTTCATCCCCCACCCCTTCCTCAGAGTCTATATGATAAACAACTGTTATGAGTTAATATTTTACTCTTTTCTGTTCCTTCTTGCTGAGTCTTCAAATGAGCCTATCAGGCTGACCCAGAATATTGAGCACACATGAGAATATGCAGTCTCAGAATTCGCCATAACATGACTGGAAACAAGATTATCAGCTAGCTACCTGCTCCTTGTCACAAGGCTTCTATGCTCAGACTCCTCCTTCAAAACCTCTGCTTGCTTTTGCTCAGAGAGACTGTGGATTTGAGATTTGGTCTCTCCTGTCTCCATTTACTCGGTAAATAAATTCATCCTTTCCTTCTCCCAAGCCTTGTGTTCAGTTTTCTTTTGACACCGGTACACAAGAACCTGAGGTTCAGTAACAATAACACCTACCTGAAGGTGTAGTAAAGGAGATCTGAATTAAATAAAAAAATGGAAGCACCTAGCTTGACCTACCAGGCATTTGCCAAATGTTATATATATATGAGTACATACCTTTGAGCACATACTGCCTGCCAGTCAATGTATACAGTGCTTTACAGAGAAATCGTCTACATTTCAACACTGACAACATTCTGGAGTCAATATTCTTTTACCCTGTAGTGGATAATTTTATGAGTCAACTATACTGGGTCACTGCCCAGGTAATTGGTCAAACATTCTGAATGTTTCTGTAAGGGTGATTTTGAATGAGATTGAAGTCCAAGATAGGAGTTGATTGTCCACCAGAATGTGGGTGGGTCTTCTCCAACCCACCGAAAACCTACATAGAACTAAAGGCTGACTTCCCCACCACGCATGAGGGAATTCAATAGATGACCTTTGGTCTTGAACCATAAGACTGACTTTTTTTTTTAAAGGAAAGTTGCAGGCAGGAATGAAGGCAGGTAGGCTGGCAGGCAGGAGTTGTTCATCTTTGTTGTCCTCCCCGCAACCTCAGGATGTGAACGTGGGTCCTTGGGATGCATGGGGAGCACTCCAGCTGGAGGCAGCAGACTTATCCACTATGCTGTCAGGGCACACCAACACTGCCTCTTTCCTGGGTCTCCAGCCTGCTGGATCCCCGACCGTGTCTGGGTTGGGAACTGGCCCTCAGCCCACTGCTCCCTCTCAGGTCAGGAGGATGGCATGTTTTGACACAGTGAAACCCCTCAGATTTTGAACTGGTCAACCTCTACCATTACTTGAACTAATTCCTTAAACTGAATCTCAGAGAGGTTAAAATAACCTGCTCACGATTACACATGAGGACAGGGCTGGAGTTAGATTTGGAGGTGTCACGTTGCTTGGTGAATGTGGTTCGACGCAGGGCTGCACAGGCAGCTCCGGCCCCGACTGCCTCTCTGACCTCACCCCTGAACTTGCTCTTCTCGCTGCCTGGAACCCGCCAGGAGCAAAGGCTCCTCCTTTGCTTCATCAGGTTTCTCTGTAAATGCTTCCTTCTTGGAGGGAGGCCTTTCTGACCATGCTAGGTGATAGGACACCCTCTGACCCTTTAACTCCTTACCTGGCTTCTCACTCTTTGATCAACTAAACATGTGTTTGTTGCTTCTCTGTCTCTCACCACATCTCTAAACAGGGAATGATCTGTTTTGTTCACCAGAACACTGCTTAATCTGCTCAATATGTATTTGGTAAAAGAACCAAAAACACCCTTAGCAACACATCATGGCACACTCGGAACTCTTTGCTTAAACTCAAGCTCCCCACTGCATCAACTCTGAGTTGCTGAATCCCTAGAATAAGTCAAATGTCTCTCTCAGCTGCCAGACCTGTTCCTGGGGCCCTCCTCCCGTAGGCTAGCATCTTCCCATCTAGTCTCCTCTAACTCACCTTCCCTAGGAAATCCTGACTCACCTGCATGTCTCCATCAGCAGCACAATCTTAGATCCACCATCTCCCCTGCCTGTAATTTTCTAAGTGTATGTTTTGTTGATGACATGTGTGTCTCTCTTGTTACCCCTGTGGAACAGTGGGTGCCCTGAAGGCAGGGATGGAGTCAATAGAATCTGAAACCTTCCCCAAGGACCTAATAATCACCTTGGCACCTGTGGGCACCCAGAAAGCTCTACTGACTTACTCAGTACACATGGGTGCATGTGGAGTTACCCACCCACTCGTCTAAGGGGTGGAGTCACTGACCTGAGGGACCACCCCCAATACATTTTGACAGGGTCTTTAATAGCCTGGTTCTGGCCAGCTTTTCCAGCCTCCTCTGCTCCGTTCCCCCATGAAGCTGTCTTTATCCCAGACTCAGCCACAAAGGATTACTCACCAGATCTCTCAGGGCCTCTGTGCTTTGTTCAGACCTTCCCTCAGCCTCGTGTGCCCCACCCCTTCCACCTAAACCACTCTTACTCATCTTTCCAGCCGCAGTTCCAACTCAGGGCTTCTATGAGGCCTCCCCCTGCCGCCCCCTCCACCCTCTGCTCCACCACAGCCCACCCACCCTCTGTGTATGTAAATTTGCATATTCTTTCATTTTAGTGCACTTGAGAATAAGAGGAAGATTTGGAATTGGGAAGATTTGGAATTGGTCTCCTCTGAAACCAAAGCCTGCTGATGTAGAAAAGTCCAGCACACAGGAGCTTAGTAACCTGCAGAAGTAACTTTTCTCCAAAGACAGCTTGCATTGTAAACGATGATAGGGAGGCTGGGGAAGTGCTCTGGGGCTGCCTGAGATATAACTTACAAGAGTAACACCCATTGTGTGCTTTCCAGATGCCACACTCTGTTTCAAGCACCCTACCTAATTAGCTCCTTTCATCTTGAGAGCAACCCTATGAGGGAGCATCATTTTTTGCTTCTATGACACAGCTGGAAATTGAGGTTCAAAGAAGTGAAGTTATTTGCCCAAGGTCGCACAGCAACAGAAAGGAAAGGAAAGAGGTTGGACCATCGGTCTCTTAAGAGCCCCAGTACACTGCCTCTCAGACCCCACTATAATCAGAGCTGTGTCCTGCTGTGGCAGCAGAAGGTGGGCTGCAGAAAGACTGGAGAAAAAGGTTTGGGCTATTAGAATCTGCAGGCTTTTGTCCAGCACTGTCCAAGGCCAAAGATCCTGTGTCTGGCAGATGGGAGTCTCTGGAGTAGTTTTATATCTTAGGACCCAAGAATCTGAATCCATTTTCCTGGAGACCTGCTAACCTGTCCTTCCTTCTGCCCCTCATCTTAGAAATCCTGCTGGGTTTCCTACACTGTATTTGTTCCTGGAGATGCACTGGTCCTAGGCAGGTCAAGAAGGAAAACCAAAAACCCTGCAGTTCAATGTGTAGTAGCATCTACTAGAGTCTCCCAGAGCTCAGAGGAGGAAGATGATGGCCTATCCTGCTTGGACAGTCTGAAGTTGGAGCAGACCATTAGAAAATGTCTGCCCACATTTTCCCATGGCATAGTGAAGGCTCCACTTTTCACATTAAAGCATTTTTTTCTTAATGTACTAGGAACCATTTTGGTATAAGGTGTGAGGTTGAAATCTAACTTAATTTACTTTTCCAAGTGACAGTTACAAATGGTTTCAAACAACCGCTCTTTGCTCACTCACTTGAGTGAGGAATCTATATCATTCACTGGAAAGAAATGTTTCATCTATTTCTTCACTTTTATCTCAGCCCAGTGATCTAGGGAGGGAGGTGTAATGTTGGAGTGGTGAAGTCTGCAGGCTCTGAAGTTGGATCACTCAGGGTGTGCCTCAGTTTCCTCATTTGTGAAATGAGGAGAGTTATAGCACCTACTTCATCTGGTGGCTGTGAAGATTGAATGAGATAATGCACATAGAGTGCTCATCAGAGGGCCTGACACAGAGTAATCAATCAATGAATGTCAGCGCTCTGATTGTATCTTCTCTGCCCATTCCAGACCCAGGAGCACAGGGGGTTGAAATTACTGAGCGCAGAGCTCTAGGTCTTGACAGGACAGCTCTGCTACTTACCATCTACATGACCGTGGGCACATTACTTACCTTTTTCCATCTCTTGTGTTTTGACTTCCTCATTCATACAAGGGGAGATAAAAGTCCCTACTGCCACATGATGCAAAAATTAAATATGCCAGTGCTGCACAGGGCATCACAGCAATCTATTAGACATGATATACATGGCACGTAATGGCTGCCAATGAATGTTTATTCTTCTGCTGCTGATTTATTATTTTAGTGTTAAAATTTATTATCTGTCTTTATATGTGCTGGGCTAAGACCCTCCTCATTATCTTTCCCAAAAAACATTTCCTAGGGAGCGGTAATCTTTTAGGACCAGGTCTACTGTGAATACAATAGAATTTCTGGATCTGCAAGTAGCTCCTGAACTGTGTCACTATCTGAAAGTCATTGTGACCAGTAAAGGTCTTGACCAAACAACCAGTAGATGTGGCATGGGGTGTGGGGGGAGGGGCAGGGTGAGAAGGGGAAGCATTCAAGCTCATATAGCCAGATTTATTTATTTTTTAGTTTTTATTTTGTCTTAAATTTTTACTTTTTTTTTTTTTTTTTTTTTTTTTTTTTTTTTTTTTTTTTTTTTTAGAGGAAGGCAGTCAGGAAGGAAGAGAGAGGAGGAAAAAGTATTTTTAAAATGACTTATTTTGATGTTCATTTTAGTTGCTCCCTCCCACTCACCCTGGAGCCATGAACCTGCTGTGTCTTTGGGTCAAATATGGAGTACTTCTCAGAAGGGGCTTAACGCTTGAGCCACCGTGCACCTAGTTTTTCACTTTAACACAGGAATTTGCATAGTTTACAGAGTCAACTCATTCTCCAATTCCTTTCATGAACAACAGCAGCCCCCACTCCACTCTGTCCACCCCTACACACATTCTCCTCCATAAATCACTCTCGAGCTTCTTGGCTGCTTCTTTTGGTACTTAACTCTATATTTCTAAATAAGATGCTCATATTATAATTTCTCCTTTCTAGTTTAGATATAATCAATTGACTACCTGCATGAGGGATGAGGATATAGTCTGAATTCCAACTCTTCTAATCTACTACCCTCTCAATTCAAATATATTCCAATTTTTAGTTAAATCAATACTCTGTTTACATCATTATGACTGTGAAAATATTCTTCACAGCTGAGTTATGTAGTGTTTGTACTAAGACTGTGAATCTGTAAAAACTGCTTTTGTTAATTAACATCAAGGACAGAGGTTAAAGAAATTTTGTTCCGGTGTGCCTTGTTAGAGTAGCAGTTAGGTCAATTGCCTCCAAAAGATGCAGGCCACATACCCCTGGGTCACATAACCCTGGCCTGAGGGTAAACAATCAGTGTGAACAACTAAATAAAGTAAAATGGTAATGAAGTTATTTATAAAATAACAGTATTGATAGCTGTAATGCACAGAAGCACAATTCTTTGGATGGCATGCCTTGTTGGGGTGGTGATGGGGTCTGCTCCTCCAACCTGGCACAGGCTGCATCCGTCTTTGAATAGTGCAGGTGCCACTCAACCTCTGCCCCAAATAGCTTCTTTGCTGACACCCCACAGAATCTCCATTTCCCATTTGTTTTCTTTGCACATTAAGTCACATGAACTTGTCTCTTCAAATCTAAATACAAATAATTGGTAATATGTTGCTGGTTATCAGTCATTAATGCATAAAAATAGTAGCCAACTTCTGAGTGCCAACTATGCCAAGCTCTATGCTAAACATTAAAAAAAAATTTATTGTAATAATTATTCTACACATTAAAAACATTTACTATGTATAAGTTCCCCATTTCTTAGATATACGTCCACACACCCTGCCCTCCACCAAATTACCAAATGTTCTTCCCCAGTGTCCAGTGTCCACCGTTTGCCCCGCCCGCTCCATTCCCTTTTGGTGAACTCAGTTCTGTTGCAAATGTTTCAGGGTTGGTTATGTTCCATCTGCTCCTTTGTTTTGTCTATTCTCAGTCCACCTATGAGTGAGGTCATCTGGTATCTATCTTTCTTCTTTTGACTTGTTTCACTCAGCATAATCCCCTCTAGTTCCATCCATGTTGATTCAAATGACAGGGTTTCATCTCTTCTGACAGCTGTGTAGTATTCCATTGGGTATATGCACCACATCTTCTTGATCCATTCATCTGATGTCAAGCACTTAGGTAATTTTCAGTTCTTAGCTATTGTGAATAAACATCAGTAAACATGGGGATACACACATCTCTGCAGAAGGGCGCTTTTGTATCTTATAGGTAGATGCCTGGAAGTGGAATGATGTGGGATCATATGTGATTTCTATCTTCAGTTTTTTGAGGAATCTCCAAACTGTTTTATATAGGGGCTGCACCAATTTACACTCCCACCAACAGTGTAAAAGTGTTCCCTTTTCTCCACTATGCTAAACACTTTTTAAGTGTTATCTCATTTCATCATATGCAGATTTGTTACATTAATCAGCAGGGCCTTGGAGAAAAGTAGCACATACTACAAAAAAGCACTGTGTGTGTGTGTGTGTGTGTGTGTATGTGTGTGTGTGTGCTCCCACACTAACCGCGAAACTGGGTCCACGACTTTCTTAGCTGCCTGAGCCATGGGAGGGAGCCCATGCAGAATGTTCAGGTGCCACACAGGCACAGGCTACCTGAGGCTCAGGATGGTCCTCTATCATGGCGCATCTAGGCAGTGAAGTGGCAGACACCAAAGTCAGAAAAGGGACAAGGGACAGACCTTCCTGCTTATCTGCCTCAGCCCTGATGCTGTGTTGAAAAAATAAAATAAAATACTTCTTTCTCCTCTCTTCCCGCCTGCACTCTTCCTTAAAAAAAGAAAAGAGACTTTGTCTCTAGCCTGTCATAAATTTTGCTATTTGAACTAGGTAAATGACAGTGGCATATCCCACTCTTGCCTGAAGGTCTGAGCCTTGTGGATGACTTGACACAGAGAAGTATGCTGGGTTTGCAAGCTAGGGGCAAAATTTCAGATAATGGGGTTTTGGACACAGTATTCCACGTTTATCTTAACTCTTGTTATCTACTACATACTTATCTAAAATTAATTATCTTAATTTTGTGGCTTCCAAGTGGACCTTGGACCACGTTGTCTCAGTCCAGGCCTGTTGTTGATTCTTTTACTTACATCCGGATTAACTTGAACCAATCAAAATGTGACTTCATTTAAATATTATCCAAACTCAATCCTTTCCCATATCATGTAATAACCCTGTTTTTCCTTTGTTTGATAAACCACTCCACAGTTCCTCTGGTTTGTGCTCTCTCCCCTGCCACAGCAAATAATAAACCTAACTGTCCAACTACAGTTAGTTCCTAGTGGTCTTTATCAGACAGGCTTTTATCAAACCCTTTTCCTTTCTTTTTCTCTTTCTCTGTCTTTTTTCTCTTCCTTCCTTTCTTCTTTCTGGAAAGGTGCAGACAGGAATGAAGGCCAGTAAACAGGCAGGTAGAAAGAGAGAGGAGGGAGAAACGTTTCATCTTATTTAATCGTTCATCTTGGTTGTTCCCACAGGTCCGGAACATGAACCCAGGATCCTGGAATGTATGTGGATTGCGCCCAACTCCTACTCCACCAGGGCACGCTATATTTGGCTTTCTATATACTTATATATTATGAATTCACTCCCCTCAAAAAAAAACCTCTTTGTAAGTTGTCGTATACAGTCTCTTAATACCTTAAACACATGGCGCACCCTGGTGGAGTAGCGGTTAGTCTGTCACCTCCAGCTGAGCGCAGTCCATATACATCTCAAGGACCTAGGTTTGTGAAACAACCAAGATGAACAACTAATTAAAATAAATCAACTCCCTTCCTGCCTGCCTCCTCTTTTTCATTCCTGCGTGCATGAATGAAATAATAAAATAAGTGAAAAAATGAGTGGAATTTCTGTGCAGAAGTGAGTGTAAGAGGAGCTGTCGTTGCCAAATTAACGGTGCCCTCAGGCTTTCTACACGCCCCATGCCAGCTTGGAGCGGGGCACTGAGAGAGACATGCACCCTGGCAGCGATCGCGGACCCAGAGAGAAGTTCGCGGAAGAACTCACCTGGGGTACTGGTCACACCCTTGAGTCCGCCAGCGCCGCTCAGAACTACAACTCCCAGAGGGCGGCGCGAAGGCGGAGCTAGCGTCTCATCAGACTTCCGGCGCTGGTTCGGAGCGCGCGGGGCGCGGGGCTGCGAGACGCGTCTGGTAGGTAGACGTGAACGCGAAGGGCGTGCGCTGATTAAGTGAGACCGAATAGCTGAGGGCGGAGGACAGTGATGGTCCTCAGATGAAGCGGGGGGCGCGAGGTAGAAGAGACCGTGAGCTCTGCTTTCTCTTTCCGCAGTGACCATGACGAAATTAGCCCAGTGGCTCTGGGGACTGACGCTTCTAGGCTCCACCTGGGCGGCGCTGACGCTGGGCCTGGAGCTGCCCTCGCCTTGCCGGGAGGTCCTGTGGCCACTGCCCGCCTACTTGCTGGTGTCGGCGGGCTGCTATGCCCTGGGCACCGTGGGCTATCGCGTGGCCACTTTCCGCGATTGCGAGGATGCCGCCCGCGAGTTGCAGAGCCAGATCCAGGAGGCCCGGGCAGACTTAACGCGCAGAGGGTTGCGCTTCTGACACCCCATTCCCCATTCTAACCCCGTTCCCGCCTGTCAAGCCTTCTCTCTTCGTCCTCATTAAAGAGCGAGTTTATTTCTAATGTGTTTAGTTTGAGTATGGAGATTGGGAATTGGGGATGCTTTTTCACAGCGGCCGAGAAGTGAAAGGTAGCCAACCACCTTCCTGAGGCCATCTCAGCCTTTATCTGGGTGTCCTGCTGGTATTCCTCCATTTTGCCCAAAAGAGGCGTTACCCACTTCTCAAGATCTCTCAGGATGGAAATGTCATTTTATTTTTCTGATCCTTTTAGCCTCCTTGTCTGGAAGTATCTCTTGGAGCTTAACTTTTATGCTTCATAACATCCAAGCCCTGATCTTTTTAGACCTTTCTAGGTTGTGGCTTTTTCAGTGACCTTTTCTGAGCCAACCCTACCAGCTCAATAACTGGATTAGGCAAAGTACCTCAAACTTTCACCAAATCATGCAGGTGGGGAATCACCAACGAGAGGATGAGCTTTGATTGGGAGGAGAGAGGTAGTTAACAGTGTATTTTAAGGCACATTCTAAAAGATTTCATTCCCACCTCCAAAATTAAAAAAAAAATCTCTTGAAAAATAAAAGTGGTTCATCTCCCAGGTCCCACCCAATCTTCCAAGTCTTTGGTCCTGCCATTCTCAGAGTTGTCTTTTTTTGAGGTACTCTCGGAGCTGGTCAGCAGGCACAGCTGAAACAAGAAGCTCTCTTTGGTAGCAGGTTGGCATTAGGAAGCCCGGTGGTCAGGTGAACTGCCTCAGGTTTCCAGGAGCTGATAGTTCTTGTCTTGCTTCTGGGGATACTTCCAGAAAAGCCAGAGGCGAATGATGCTGGTGAGGACTCCTGGGAGGTTGGGCACCTGAAGTCACAAGGGTTGCTATGAGCAAAGGAGCTGATTTTCCATCATGCACACCTGCCCCCACCGCATCCCTATTCTGCTTACCATGATGTAGAGGTCTCTGAGTCGAAACCCATAAAGGCTCCAAGAGGCAGAGGAGAGGAGGGAGGCAATGGTGAGTGAGAAGGAGAGGCGATGGGTTGACTTAGTCTGAATAATTTTGGCCTGTGGGGAGGGAGGGATGATAGACATTCCTAACCCAGAAACAGTAAAACCCCGATTTTGCCTAAGAATTACCTCTGGAAAAAAAAGGGTACAGCATCTCTAACCTGTTACCCACCCCCCCTGCCTCCCACTCATTATCTCTACTGCCCTGTCACCTTCCAGGATATCACTCCTCTCTAGAGTGTAATACATTGTCTTTGGCTGTAGGAGCCTGACTCCTTTTTTTCCCCCCACCTCCCTGGACATCCCCACTTACCAGGTCAGCCATAGGTGAGAAGTACATACAGATGGTGCAGATACTGCAGAAGAGGCCCAGCTGCTGAAGTCGGTCTTCGAGGTCAGGCACCAGGAGCCAGAAGTAGCCAAAAGCCAGAACAGAGACCCCTAGCAGTGTTGCAGTCTGAAGGAGCACAGCCCGCTGCAGGGGAGAGTAACCTTACTTCTAGATGTGCCAGGAGTCCTCTGACTCCTCTGCTGGAGTGAATTTGTCCTGTTATCTCTCATACTCCAATTAGGAGCCAGCTTTTGTCTGAGTCTCTGGTTGTACACTTTTCACTGCCTCTTTAGCATCAGTGACTTGAGTACATATCTGATCCACCTCAAACACTGGAACTTTCTAGCAGAGGGAATATCATTTTCTGTGAGCTTGGTATAACAGCAGGCACTTACAAGGGCTTGTGTGATTGAATGGGGAAGTAAAACTAATCATCTCATTCCCAGCCACTGGCCCTGGCTCTGAAGAAAATTTGGAAGACAAAAGCCCTTTCCCTGTGCACCCTGATGAAGTAGGAGCTGGGCATAGTTTACATACACCCTAAGTAAGGTCCCTGGTTCCATCCCAGGGCCAGCAGGAACAATCAAGGATGAACGATTATATAAAATAAATAAAATGCTTCTTTTCCTTTCCCTGACTGCCTTTCACCTTCATTCTTACCTGCATCTTTACACACACACACACACACACACACACACACACACACACACACGCAAAGAGTATTCAAAATAAAGTTTTTCTTTTTTTAAGAAAAACATTTCCCCCTCAGCTTGTTGGGAAGCAAGACCCCCCCATCAGGCTAGGCAGAGCTACCAGTTTTGCCAGAATGCGGGGGTTATTGGGAATCTCAAAAGGTTGACTCTATGAGGAAGGACTGCCAGGCTGGAGGGCCTTCAAGGAAAAGGTGGCACATCCTGTTTGTTAGTCTTCTAGGAAGCAGTGTTTGCCCTGCCAACAGGGCAGGACATGCAGCAGAGAAGTGGGTCCTAGGGAGGGCCTCTACCTTCCGAGGGCAGTAGTGCAGATACACCAAGATATACAGGGTCTGAAGCACAGCACCCACGGCGTTGACGATGATTACGGTCCCGTCTCCCTTCAAGGCCCCATAACTCAGCCAACTCAGAGTGCTGCAGGGTGGAGGGGAGGGACATTTGCCCGCGGGGTTGAGTGTGGGAGGGGGACCAAGGGAACTCTTTCAGGTTCCTCTATACCCCTTTCCCCCTCCCCTTCCGACAGCCTTTCCCAGCCTTTCCCACCGCAGCCATCGCCCCCCCTCACTTGACATCCGTGGTGAGAAAGGGCAGGAACTGGACACTGTCTACGTTCCGGGTTATCCACATGTGTTTGAGGTCCGAGCTGTAACGGGGCCCCGAATGCAGGGGTAAGAGGTGGGGGAGAACCGGGTTGCTGGGGAGTTGAGAACCCCATCCCTGTAATCCTCCCCAGACAGCTGTAGACCCCTGGCCCCACTCTCAGCTCCCCTGACTCCATCCTCAGGTCAAGTGACCAGCCTCGCCCCGGTGCCCCGGTACCCCGGCCCTCTTGTCTTAATCCCACTTGGACCCAGTTTCCGGACGCAGTCTGCGACTGCGGTCACGTCTCAGTCCCCTTTCCTGATTTCTCGGTCCCCCCCCCAGCCCAGCCCGGCCGCGCTCTCACAGGCCGGAGGTGAACATGCAGAGGGTGAAGAGCACACAAGCCCCGGAAAGGAGCGAGTCGGTCACGCCGCCCGCCTCCATCCCTCCCTGAGTGGGATCCAGCGTCCGCGGCCGGCGCCTGCCAGCTCCGTGGGGAGCCCGCGTCGCCGAAGCCCCGCCTTTTCGCGCCCAGGCCCCGCCCACACACGCTCGGCCGTCCCCCGGAAATTGAACCGGAACCCGGCCCGCTTCTAGGATGCCAAGCCGGAACTCAGACCCTGTCCCTCCAAGTCAAAATTCGCCCGGCCGACACCCGGCGGGCAGGCAAGACTTCTGATCCTGACCGTGGTCTCCAAGTCCCGGCAGGTCCCCTTCCTAGGGCTCCGCGCATTTGTCTCTGGCGCCTGCCTCTCCTCACTCTGCTTACCCCTTGGATGACCTAGACTCAGCCCAGCCTCAACTGTTTCCCCACAGGTCCGTGAGCTTGCGAGGTAGCCCTCGGGTCAAATGCTTTCTAGACCCAGCCAGACTTCAGAACACTCCCCTTGCGAGCTCCACATGAGAACCTCAGTTGTTCCAGGCTTGGGAGGTTTTTCCCAGTTTGCTGAAGCCTCTTCCCAGTCTTTCCCCTAAATAACAGGGATTGCAGGTGCCCCCCCACCCCCCTTCAGCCACCTGAACAACTTTCGGGGTCTTGACCAATCCACCTACCCCCTAGTACATCCTTCTTGCTGCTGGGAACTTTTCCACCCTGCCTCCCACCAGTCTGTTGGTGGGGCTGCGGGGCGGGGCGCATGCCTAGGCTGGCGTTCCCAGCAGCAGCCCTGACTCACCCAGCAGTATAAGTACCTGAACGGTATGGTATGCCAACGCTGAGAGGCTGGGAGTGGAGCAGAGGCCGGACAGGAAGAACTTCCAGAGTGGGATGCAGCCTAGAAACCAAGAGACTGCTGTTGGGGGCACACCTGTCTTAGACAACCCTTAGAGAAGGAAACAGCCCATTCTTTTGAATTGGTGAGGGATGCATACCCTTTCTAGAGACAGGAAAAATTCAACCCTACTGCTACTGGTGTAGTAAATTGCAGGGGCTCAGTCATCAATTAGTCATGATTAGGATAGTGGGGCAGATAAGCATGTCCAAAATAAACAAACAAACAAATACACTGATTTATTTTGAGATAAAGAACATTGTATAAAAAAATCTCCAGTTGTAGAAATCAGCACAGACACACAGCAAATGTATATACACATCCTGTACATGTGGGCCCTGCCCTTCAGGCTAAGTCCAGGCACAGGCTGCACACACAGGCACTGCCCTTACAGCTGTACTCTTAAGAACAGGTTGGCACAGCCTCCCTGCCGGCACAGCTCCGGGGAGTGCTGCCCCAGGATGGGAGAGGCTGCAGTCCATGGCCAAAAACCTCCCCGTGGCAGCTCCACAGCTGAAGTTTTGGGGGAGATGCTGGGTCAGCCCAAGCATGTTGTTTTTCCTGTCCCTGGCTCCCGAGCAGGAAACTGTCTCTTGCTTTTCCCTTCAGTCCATTCATCTGGGCATCCTGGCTCCTTGGGCAGGGTATCTTTACCAAGCTCAGTGTCCATCCATCTGCATGATCCATCCAGGCCTCTTCCAGCTAGGCTCCCAGAGTGGCCTTTTTAAGAGGCCATGTCTGCACAGCTTGTTTCTTTGGCTTAAGGGCAGGAATGGCGGTAGGGAAAGGACTGCCCCACTTCTTTGTTCGTCTCTCTGAGGTGGAGATGGGGTTCGCACTGCTAGGCTTGCTGAACTCCTTTGGGTTGAAACCCTTAACACTGACCCGTTTTGAGGCTGCTAGCTGGCAGCTTGTGCATGAGGTGGCAGTAGCTCCCAGGATGGGGCTTTGAGAAGGGCTGTAGGTCAGGTGACGGGCGCCTGGCCCTGCCTCCCCAGTCCAGTTCCAATCTCTAGGCCAGATGTGACATACACCTTCACTGTGTTTGCAGCAGTAGGAACGGCAGGAGCAGTACTGCCCAGGCAAGTGGGAAGAGGCGGGGGGCCGCACTGTGACCGATGCTATGTAGAACCTGCACCTCTGGGTTGTCTGCAAGGAGAGACGGCAAAGACCCCCCCCCCCCCAGTGAGCACCCATACTGCTGGACCTGCCCTCAGCCCACCAGGTTTTCCCAACCCTTGCCTGGCAAAGGAGTTGCCTCCTGTGTCCAACCTCCTCATGCAGAAACCCCTCTGTGTTCCCCACCCAATTTACGCCAACTGCCTACCTGCTTGAAGCTTCTTGTCCTGTGCATTGACATGGGCCTGAGGACTGTGAGCTGAAAGACAAGGGTGGTCGTAGATCAGGTATTATACCAGAGAGGCAGCGGGCTGGGCAGGGCAGTGGGACTTCCCTACCATCCCCGACAATTGGACCAGGCCCAGCATAGAAATGGCAGAAGGAGGTTCGCAGGACTCTGACACTCACTGATTTTACCATTGACGATCACTTTCAACCTCAAGCACTGGTCTTCTTGGTGGTGGATGGGTTTGGCTGTAAGATAA
Source organism: Solenodon paradoxus (assembly GCA_004363575.1). Taxonomy (NCBI): domain Eukaryota; kingdom Metazoa; phylum Chordata; class Mammalia; order Eulipotyphla; family Solenodontidae; genus Solenodon; species Solenodon paradoxus. Next base: position 52,028 of record RJWH01005045.1, on the reverse strand, counting down.
ACACAGGGTATTAAAGAAGGAAGCTTTGCTGGAAGAAAATACAAATGCAAATGCGTCTGCCCTGCTTTCTTGGCCCCTGTTGATTTGGATCCCTGTCTTCCCTCTAATCGTCATCTCACCTTCCTTAGTGTTTGCCCACTTTCTGCTCACTGTTCATCTGGCCCAAGCTCCCATTCCTGAGAATAACCCCTGCTTTTGAGGTGGTGGTAAAAGAACCCAGACACTGTACATCTCCAAGCCTGATCCAGGGAGACCCTCACAAAATGCTCCCCTTACTCAGGGCATTTTATACTCCCCTAGCCTAGGTGCCAGTGACAAGGTGACTCCTGGATCCAGTCTACTCAAAACCGATGTTATCATTCTGAAAACCCACCAGTAGCTCTCATTGCCCTCAGGCTAAAGTCCAAATTCCTTGGGCTCCTGTGATCTGCCCTGTCCACCTCTCCTGGCTCCTGTGTCCCGCTTCATGTCCCTGCTGTTCAGGCCAGGATGAACCATCTGGAGTTCTCTGAAGATGTCATGCTCCCTTCGCACATGTCCCCTCATGCCGGGTCCCCTCCTTTGCTTGTCCTAGGCTCTGGGATCACTTCCCCAGGGTCCTTTTGCTCATGTGCACCATGTCACACTGTGTGTCTCTTTCTGGCTTCCTGGAGAACAAGGACCCTGTGGGATTTTATTCACCTTCTGTGTTTATAGTGCACAGTAGAAGCTCACGCCACACTTGTAAAGTGAATGCATGAAAACAGAACTGGGATTAGGACTCTGCCGCTTGTCTCCTCACTACACGTGTGCCCGCGTGCGTGCCTCGTGGCCACTCACAGATGTAGTAGTAGCTGTGTCCCTCTTTGAACTCCTTGCCCAGGGTGAAGGGGGTGAAGCGCTGGAACTTCTCTGACAGCTTCTCTGGGCCATGCCTGGCGCTGGGGTGGTTGCACTGCCAGCGGACCTGATCCTTGGATTGGGGCTGGCACAGGTGGTACTGCTCATGCTCCACCAGGTACAGCGTGTACTGCTCCATGGCAGCGTCGGCCACAGAGTCATCCTCGTAATGTGGACAGATGATGTCCAGGTAGTCGTTCAGCCTCACGTGCACGGTGTAGTCCTCGTTCCGGAACCTGGTGCCCGAGGGGGACGGAGCAGGTGGTCACGCAGGCGTCAGGATGCCTCATGTGTCACACTGAACCCCTGCCCCCAGATTAAAAGAAATCTCCACTCCCGAGAGTTCCTAAGGTCCATCTCTCAACTACCTTTCCATCATCTGCAGACATCTCTCCCATCGTTGTCTCCCACTGCTCCTCGAAACAGCATCCACTAAGCATATTGCAGGTACCAAAGCACTTCCCACGACCCCGATATTTACCCAAGGATGGGTTACTAGATATTTCCTTGGCTCACTCATCATCCTTTTCTACCCATAAATATTTCCCAAATCTGTTTCACCACTTGCTCTTGTAAATGCTGCTGGACCTCAGTCTGCGATCCACTGGCCCTTCTGCAATCAGGTAAGAGTGCCCATTCTCCTCATCGAGCAAGTGCTAAGCACCTTCTCTTCCCCTCCTCTCATTTCCCTCCTGACCTGCTGAGTGGTCCTAGCATTTCCTAGCTTCATTTTCCCCAAAATACCCAGAACCCCAGCTCACAGATAATGACTAGAGTTCTTGCAATGAAATCACTTTCATCAGTTCACCATGGCCCTCAAGCCTCCCCTTCTAGAGACTCAAATGAATGTTCAAGTCTCTTTGTTCACTTCTTTCAAAGCACCCCCAAATCTCCCTATCCCTTTATCACCTAAAGCCCCAAGAGATGAGCTCCAGAAACAGGAAAATTCTCAGCTCTAAGCCAGTCTCACCCCTCCCCTCCTCCCCTCCTCCCAAGGTGGAGCCGACTCCCCTCCCCCAGCCTGGCCCCCACCAGGCTCCACAGGCTCCAGCCTGACTGCCCACTGCCCCTCCCCCTAGCTCCAGACACCTGGCTCCAGTCTGGGTGGGGTCCGAGGAGGGGAAAAGTGCCTCCCCACCTCCTTCTCCAAGCTGGTCAGCCTCTCTGAATTCTCCCAAGCACTGCCAGCTAGAGACTCAGCAGAGCTGGCTGCCAACTTGCTTCAAACCAAAGCCCTGGGCATGAGTGGCAGGGGGAGGGGCAGGAGTTAGTCCAAAATGCCTCTGAGGTGGGCACCCACTGCCCAGTCAGCATGACCCTGGAGAGGCCTGGCCTTGCAGCAGCATGCCAGGGCGCCAGCTCAGCTTACCAGGCCCCTCCCCCACCCTGGAGAAGAGAGAGAGAGGGAGGGAGGGAGAGGGAGAGAGAGAGAGAGAGAGAGAGAGAGAAAGAGAGAGAAGCAGAGAGGCTTTTAAAATTCCTCTCTGGAGAGATAAACATAGAAGCCATTTCAGAACAGGTATTTCAGCTCTGGGCCTGGCGTCTTTCCCCCATTCCCGTGACGGGCACTGACTCATTCCTCCTACACCTCTGCCACCCGCCCCAGCATTCATGAGAACCTGTGAAAATTTGCCTTGTCAAATGTGGACAGCCCCCAGGACCCCAGGACAGCACAGCGCCTGCTTACCCTGGGCACTGCCTCTCGGCAGAGGGAGCTGGGTGGGTGAGGGACCTGCCCACCAAGGGGCCAGGGCCCAGCTCACAGGGCACCACCCTCCTCATGCTGCCCACCCCCCCAGGCCTGGAGATCCCAGGGCTGATGACCACTGTCCTGAGTCACCCATGCCAGCCTCATACCCACCCAGCACACTGCCATCTCAGCTTTGCCCCCAAGTTGGGCCTGGCCTGGCTGTCTGTGGACTCCACTCCAGACTGGCCTTTTTTTTGTCCAGGGTCTGGAGAGGAGCATGTGGCAAGATGGACAGGGCAGAAGCTTTCCACTGTGGGGGCACCCTCACACCCCTCCTGGGAGTAAAATCTCCTCCCTAAACACTCCTTGGACTCTTTTTCTCCGTCTGGGAAAAGTGGGGCAGAGGCGTCAGGGAGCAGGGGCAAGGAAGAGGCTCCTTCCTGAAAGAGAGGAAACCTGGGAGCTTGGGAACGGAAAGGCCAGGGTCCCCCCCCCCATTCATGGCTTCCTGTCCCCTCCTCCTCCTTCAGCCAACACCTGGCATGGGCATAAACAGGGACTTCGCTCTCTCTAGCTACTATAAGATGGGGTCAAGGAAGCAAAGAACAGGGGGCAAGGAGTAGGGTGGGGGAGGGCTGACTAGGTTGTCCTGATGGATGGTGGGCAAGAGGGCACTGCCCTCTGGGGCTGCCAGCTTGCTGCTGCCAACCTCCCACCATGGGCCACAAACCACAGGCCCCCACCAGGCAACGCTGCCCCAGGGGTAGACAAGCTGGCACCATATACGTCTCAAGGGGAGTGGGAGGTAGGCATGTGGGGCTCAGGCTGGGGCTGGGGGAACTGGGAGAAGAGTTCCTGACCCCCAGGGTCCAGCCCTCCTCTCCCTGCTCCGCCTACCTCCTCTCTGGTTTTCCCGCAAATATTGTTCCCAGGACTAGAGAAAACTCAAGGGCAAGAACAAAGGGTCCTGAGCTCTTTCCTCCCAGTACCATTTGCCTCACAGCCCTAAACCTGCCCAGGCCAAATTAACTCCTTCCTGCCCAGAGCACTGTGTAACCCTCATAGCCTCTTCCACTCCTGCCTACTAACCTTTCCCAGAACCCCCTCCCTTTCACTCTTCAGTTTTACAATTTGAACCTTAGACACTGGTGCCTCCCTCTGCCTCCCCACACTCAGCATGTGCCTCCCTCAGGCCACCCCCAAAAGAGGTGGGAGCCCTGCAGCTTCACCTTAAATGCAGAATGAAGGCTTAAGCCCACAGCCCAGGCCCATACCAGGGGGACCTTCCAGGAATACAGTGAGCTTTCGGTTTAGTCCTGATGACACAGGTACCTGTCAACGTGGGCAGATGCCCTAGTGACAGACTAAGAGAGGCACAGAGTATTTCTTGGTGGAAGGGCCTAGAACAAGAGCCCAGCAGGCAGGCAGGCAGGCAGGCAGGGAAGGAAGCCCAAGCTGGAGGCAGCAACTGTTCAGTAAGGTCCCTCACTTCGGAGTGCTAGGGGCAGCAGAGGGAAGGAAAAGGGCAGAAATAGTGCCTGGGCAACTAGACACGGGGTGGGTCCTTCTCGTTATGGGAGAGTAGTCTGCGAAATCCCTCCCGCCTCTGCTCACCTCCCCAAGATTCAGTCTCGAGCGGGCCGGGACAGTTAACCTGGAAAGGGGGGATAGTGCCACCGGGTGCCCAGGCGGTCCGCCGGAGTCTTGGGGCTTACTTGGGGTTTGAACTGTTCCAGAAGACGGTGTGGCGGTCAGCAGCGGCCAGACTGCAGCACAGACCCAAGAGAGGGGCCCAGAGGAACTCCATAGCGCGGGGCCTGGCCAGGCCGGGCTGGGAAGAGGGGGCTCCTCGGGTCTGAGATCCCGCTGGCTCGCTCGGCTGCACAGACTGCACAGCGCTCACAGCTCTGGCCTCTTCCCCTCTCGACTCCGCCTTTTGGGCCGGCGCCGCCCGACACCCCGCCCCGCCCCCGCCCCGCCCGGCGTGCGGCGGCCGCGGGGCTTGCGGGCTGGGAAGGTGGAGGAGGGGAGAGGAGGGGAGGGAAGGGGGTGGAGGGGAGGGGAGAGGGGAGCGGAGCGCGATTCTCTACCCAGACCAATCCGCCCGACGCTGTGACTTTGCTCACTCGGGGGCCTGCCGCAGCTCTGTGGGTCTGCGTCCCCCAGCGCGGCCGCGTGCTGGACTGGAGAGAGAACTCTCACCACAGTTCTGCCGGCACGCGGGTGCGGGACGGGGCTTTGCTTCACCCCGCACGGATCGTGCAGGGTGCGAGGTGGACGAGGTGTCCCCGCAACTTTCTCAAGCCTTGCACACCCAGGCTCTGGCGCCCGCGTTCCCACACTCTTCTGCTACCCCCGCCCCCCCTTCCCGGACTCTGCGCTCGGCTGCCCCTCCCCACACACGCGGCTGTTTGTTTTTGTTGGGCTTGTCAATGTTGTCTTTGTTTGGGAGATTGTGTCATCGCCTAGATGCCGGGAATAAAGTGCGACCCTGTGTGTGATCAAGTGTGTAAAGTGTGCGGTCAGGGCTAAGGGCGCCTCTGTCCCTCGGTGCCTGAACCGCTCGGATCCTGGGTCTCCAGGGAGTCTCTTGTTTCTAGATACGCCTAAAGGCCCCCATGAACTCTTTATATGTGTGTGTGACAACACACGTATGCACCGTACGAAAGGGCTTTGAATATGAACTGTGAGAATCCAGGCAGAGCAGGTGACAAACTGTAACCACACATGTGCAGCTGGCCTGTGTAAATAAGTGTGATAGCGCGCAAGTGTGAAAGCATTTGTGAGTAGAATCGCAGCCGCGTGCGGGAAGCGTGTGAAACTTTGTCGTACGTCTGCTGTTTGTGAACACGTGTGAAGAGAAGTGGAAACGTGTAGAGGCGGGCCGTATCTAGGGTTGGGTGGGGGTTGTGCGGCGCCCGGGGCCGAACGACTGGGTCCCGCCCAGTTTGGTCTGGGTCTCCCAGTCCATCAGGCCCCAGCACCCCTCCCCCGGCCCCCGCCTCGCTCCCTGTAAACAAACCCGCTGGAATTCGCCTCTCGGGTCTCCTCTTCCCGCCGGGATCTGCGAGTCTGGAGAGGGTTTGGTGGGTGTGTGTCTGCCTCCCAACTCTCCGGGTGGAGAGGGTGGGCAGGTGTTTGATCAGGGTGTGTGTGTGTGTGTGTGTGTGTGTGTGTGTGTGTGTGTGTGTGTAGCGGGAGGGCAGAATGCAGTGTGCCTGCGTGTGTGCGGGGTGGTCCATATGTGTGGTTGTGTAGCTGCTTCTACACGCGCCCCTCGTGTGCGAGGATTGAGCACCCTGGCCAGCAATCCTTCCACGCGGCTGCGCCTCGTGGGTTGCCGCAGACTCGGGGCCTCTGACCGGATCCGGCCCAGCTTCTCCGGTTCCCAGGCTGTTTCATCCTCCTTTTTTTACAGCCGGGTCTGGCGACAGCCCCTGTAATTACGCTGGGCTGGGACGCCGCGGCTAGTCCCGCGCTGGCTCAGTGGGGAGGAGCCTGAGGCAGAGGAGGGCCGGCACCCACCCCCCTAGCGGGGCACAGGCTGCTAGGGGGCGGGCTCGCCTAGCTGAGGATAAATATTTACTGAGCACGGATTAGGTACTCAGTCCGGTACCCTCGCGGCAGGGTCGGGGCCCTGTTTACGCACGCGCCCCACCCGGGTCCCAAGGCTTGCACCTGCCCCAGGCGACGTGCCGGGTCCGGCGTTCACCCCTGGTGCTAACCGCACCTCCCGCGGGGCCAAAGTCTCCCAGCTGACCAGCCCCAGGGTGGCGCCTCACGCGTGTTTTGCTCACCTAGGAGGACACCAGGGTGTCGGCATCCCACGTGAGGGGCGAGATGACCCCATCCCTTCTCCTGTGCCCTGTATTAGAAGCTTCAGGCAGGAACTTTTGTTTTTTTCCACTGCTGTATTGTGGGCGCCTGGCACGACATCTAGCATAGTAAATAATCCATAAATATTTGTTGAATGAGTGAAATCACTCTTCAGTGAAGGTACTTAACTAATGCTGGACGTGCTGCCCTGATGAGAAACCAGGAGCGGGGAGAGGTCTTGTTACTCCCCGGAGAGAGTGTCCCAGGATTGCCCCCCTGAGGTGACTGGGGCACGATTTCCAGTTTTGGGTTGTTGTTTTTTTTGTTTTTTTTTTGACTGCCAGCGACTGCCGGGCTGGAGCGTGTGGGGTTGCCGGGCTGGAGCGTGTGGGGTCCCCGGGCTGCGCCGCTTGGGCCGGGCAGGTTCGGGCTCGCTCGACCCAACCCGGCGGGGCCACGTCCGTTCCCGCCCTGCCTGCGTCTAGGTCTGGAGCAAGCTGGGTGAACCCGACGCGGAGCCCTCCTTCCCGGGCTTGGCGCTGTCCCTAACGTTCTCGCTGAGGACTTTGAACTCATCAATCTCATATTCATATGTTTGTGCGTTGTTGTTGTTGTTGTTGTTGTTGTCGTTTGCTTGTTTGTTTTGGGGGGACTGTTCGTTTCTCAGATCTAATGGAGTATCCCTAGGTGCCAGGTGCTGTGATGGGCACCGAAGGTGTAAGGGTGAGTCTAAGATAAAATCCCTGTCCTTGGGGCGGCCCCAGATCAGTAGCGGCAATAGATAAGCCACCACTCCTAGAACAAACGGGCAAGCGCAGTTGCGCAGGTTGCAGACCCACAGCGCACATTCTTACTACCCTCACGCTCTCAGAGACGCTGCGACGCCTGGTGGTCAGAGAGGAGAGCTACAGGCATTATGCGGTCCAGACCCAAACAGCAGGAAGGGACTTTGGCTGGGAGATTCGACCTGCAGACCAACTCAGCCCCATCCTGCGCCTCCCCACCACCCACCCGCTCTCAGGCTCCCGCCTGCTTAGGCGGGTCTCGTCTTGGTTTTTGCTTTCGGCTACTTCTCACCGCAAAGTTGTGCGCCTGTGTTGGCTCCCAGCACCGCCACCCCCAGGCAAACATCTGTGCTCAGTGTCGGGAGCTGTCTGAGGTGTCTGTCTGTCTGCTTGTCTGGGAAATTCCCCGCGTGAGTCCTTTCTGGGAATTCCAGAGGGACTAGATTAACCCTCTGAGTGCCCCAGGGAGGCCCGGCCTCTGGAGGGAGGTGGGGGCACCATTTCCAGTGGGGGGCGACAGGACTACTTGATTGTTATTCTGGTTCCCTGGCCTGATGATTTGGGCTGGCGAAGGCCAGAGCCACTTGGCCATGGGGTACATCTTACCTAACTCAGCCCTTGAGGGCATCTCTGGGGACTGGGGTGAAGGGGGAGCAGGATCTTGAGCTTGGAGCAGCGTTGCTCCACTTCCTCAGTGTCATTTTGAAAAATAAAGTGTTTCTCACTTTATTACTAATGTGCATGTATTTTTCAAAAGTTAGAAAATAGATAATAAAGGGTACTGGAGCACCAACAGCCCTTGTTAACATTTTCTTATTCCTTCCTGCCTTTAACTTGGGAGAGTTGCTTGCTTGCTTGCTTTTAGGTAGTCTGATAATATGACTCATTTCTATGATGTACTTTCTTTTTTGCCCTTTATGACATTTTTCATATTATCAACTCTTTGTAAACTACACTTTTAACAGCAGTACCATGTTTCACTGAGGGTTTCTGAGCTTGCTGTTGTCATGAGGTGGGGTAGAAGTTAACACATCCACTCTCACTCCAGCACAACTAAGCTGCTGAATGGTTGAGCTGCTTGTTCCTAGAACTTACAAGTAACCCTGATAGTGGTTTTCAGTAGTTCCTCATGGAACACTCATTCTGCACTGGGCTCTGGACTGGGGCTGGAGGTTTTGCCAAGAATGGGTAAGGGCTCTGCTCTCCTGGTGTGAACCTTTTAGATGAAATGGGCATCTATCTGCTTTTCTAAATTTTGGAGAGTTTCACCGATGTGGAAAAATGCTTTTGATCTCTCCAAACCAAAGCTTGATTCATACCACTACAAGTCCAGTGCTTTTATGAGGGTGAAGGTGACCAGAACTTAGGGGTCTGTTTAGGTGCCCCATCCATCTCAGGAGGGGGCCTAACCCCACCAAAGGTGACAGTCTCCTCCTCAGAGTCCACTTCAGGAAAGAGGAGGTTGGGTAGGAGGGGGAGTGGGAGGGAGGTGGGAGACAGGAGGGGCCATGTGGTTTCTGCACAGAAAACACCAAAGGGTGTTTTTATTGCTGTTTCTTCCACCATAGGTTGACTAATCCTTCAGGTCGACTCTGAGATATATCCGTGCCCTAAAGGAATCTAGTGTACTGGCAAATGTGTAATTAGAATATAAGATAAGAATTATAATGGAGATATAATGGGGCACACTCATGTAACTCATGGCTTAGGTGCTGGCCATGCAAAGCCCAAGGACCCGGGTTCGAGACTGGGAAGAGGGGAAAAATTGTAGAAAAAGAGAAGGTGCTTGGTATGTTCTGGTAGCTTAGCGGTTAAATCTGCTGGTGTAGTCCGCATACATCCCAAAGACCTGGATATGCGACTGTGGGGTGGGTAGAACAACCAAAATGAACAACTAAATAAAATAAAGTGCTTCTTCCTCCTCTCTGCCTGCCTGCCTGCCTGCCTACCTGCCTTCTAGCCTCCATCCTACCTGCACCTTTAAAAAAAAGGCTATTGGGGACCATGTTGCCAAATGCCTTGAACACTATACTCAGGATTTTGAACATTATTCTGTAGCTGTAGATGCTTATAGGAAAAATAATCAGACTTGTAGAAAAATCACTGTGTGTCATAGATTGTGAGTAGAGAGGAGAGCTCAGAAGTAGGAGTTGGGTTGTGGCTGAGTTGCAGGAAATCCTGTAGGAATTAGGGAGGCTAGAAACTGAGGAATGGCAGAGACGGGAGAGCAGAGGATAAATTAAGAATGAGAGCTGAGCTAAGAGCATGAGGAGAGGGAGTCTGGGAGGGCGTGGTAAGCAGAGTGGGACTCACAGATAGGAACCAGTAGACCTGGGAAGAATAATGAAGAGAGAAGCTTTGGACATTGTATCAGTTAGGAATGATTTGGGCTGCAAGTGACAGAATAGTTACCTACTGGTCTTTAAACAAGAGGTTTTCTATTTCCCCCATAACAAAGCACTCTGGAGATGTCTCCCCAGAGTCTTCAAAGACCCAATGCTTTTTTCCTTCCTTCCTCTGCCCTCCGTGGATCCTGCTTACAAGCTGGCTGCCTCGTAAGCCTCATGCCCTCAGAGCTACAGGTAGGTTGCAGCAAGAATGGGCAGGAGCACAAGGTCTTCTCTGCCTCTGGCACTTTTATCTGGTTAAGAGAAACTTTTTCCAGCAGCTTCCAATCACTTTACCCTCAGAGGACAGAATGGACTAGGTGTCTGTGGCTATAATGGGACTGGGCTTCCTACCCTAAGTGGGATCTTCTCTACTCCTCAAAAAGCTGGAGTCTGTCAGGCTGGGAAGAGTGTTGAGCAGTGAACAGAGCCTGTGCAGACAGCATGCTGCATTGGAGGGTCTAAGAGGCAGCTGGGGATGGGGGCTGGAGTTCAGCATGTGGGTGAGAAGCTCCCAAAGTCACTTGGGGATGTATTTGAACTTTTTTTTTTTTTTTTTTTAAGGAAGGAAGAGGAGGAAGAAATATTTTTTAAAAATTTAATTTTTAAAATTTAATTTGATTTTAGTTTTATTTTTAAAAAACGTTTTTAAAGGAAAGGTGCAGGCAGGAATGAAGGCAAGTAGGCAGGCAGACAGGAAGAGAGAGGAGGAAGAAGCACTTTATTTTTATCTAGCTGCTGACACTGGTTGTTCCCCCAGGCCTGGGACCTTTGGCTGATATCACTGCTCCACCAGGATGCACAGATGAAGCCTTTTTAAGGAAGGAAGGAAGGAAAAGGAGGAAGAAACATTTTCATTTATTTGTTTTCTGTGCATTTGGTTTTCTTCCCTGAGCTTGTCTGAAACCCCAATGCTTGAGCTGTATGTGGTCCACACCAGCATCTCAGCAGCCTGAGACAAGGGGAGTGCCCTGTTTGTATTTTTGAAAAATCATTGGGTCACTTTGGGATGTCCTGGTGAACCTCAAAGCTCACAGGAAGGACTTCACCTAGAGGAATGTGCACTGTGCTCTTCCCTAGAGGAAACAGCAACCACTTCCCGGTGATTTGGACAGGGGAGGAATCCCTCTTTTCCAGCCCCCCAATTTTGGGCCTCCAGGTGAAAAGCCAGGTGGGTGAGAGTGAGGACACTCCTGCTCAGTGCAGTAGATAAACTTTTCACTACAGCACAGCCCAAGAGCAGAAGTTCAGATATTTTCATTTCAGTATCATTCCTTTGATAGAGAAGCAGAGACGAAGAAAAAAAAAAAAAATCACACCCAGAAGTGAAATCTCAGAAGCAAACACACTTCTTAATTCTTTCCCTGTGGCTCTGTAATTTTTTATGGTAAATCTCTTTGTAGGGTTACAGTTTAAAGCCCAGGTTACAGCCAGCTAGGGATGCCTTACATGTGTGTAACATTTTACGATCCTCCAATGTTTTCAGCTGTGCGTTTTATCACGTACCATTTCATCTTTACAGACTTCTATTCATGGCGAGGTGGAGCAGGCAGGAATGATGCCCCCACTCTCTAGGTAAGGAAACTGAGGCTCAGCAGGGTGTTGGGATTCAGAGCACAGAGGCAGGGCAGTGGGGCATGGTCAGTAATGGTCCACCTCATACCCCTCGCTGCTCCACAGCCCTGGTATAAAGGGAAGGCTGGACACAGAGTGCTGGGTTTGCTGTGGGTCCTTGGAGGAAAAGGAAGGGACAGCGTGGGGGCGGGGGCAGCTCCTCCTAGAACCAGAGCCCAAGGCTGGGGGAAGGAGGAGAAGGTACAGGGTGATAGGAGGGGCCTGAAGGAGTTAATGGGACTGGCTGAGGATGTGTAATCCTCCAGTCCTGAGGCCTGCTCTATCCTGTCCCCACAGGCAGTAGATACCAGATAGTGGGTCTCAGTCTACATCACCAGGTAGTCACTGAGGTCAGTTGTGTAGAATTTGTCACTCTTCTGGACACTGCAGAGGTGCTTCATTAGGCAGTCTTGGGGTTGTGATAGGCATCAGCTGAAATGCCAAATGTGAGAGGCCTGGTACTCAACCTGGGACAAGGCTGTCATGTGGGTGTGTGCTTCTCCTTATGGGCCAGGTGTTCCTGGACTGAGCAGGGAAAATGTGCTGATAAGGGGCCCTGAGAAATGGGAGTCTACAGGATATAGGGGAGGGAGTTGGGGAGACTCCAGGAACCCAAACATTTGTTCTACCAGGTAGTGCTACTTGATAAGTGACCCAAGGACATTGTAGCCAAGAGCTCTGAGGTTTAGTTGGATCAGAGAGTGGGGTCCCCAGATATGACTGGTGGGCAGGGCATTCCATGCCCAGGGGTGGGAGATGGCGAGAGGGGTCTTTTCCCTTCTCTATGTTCCTCATTCCCCTATGGCTTCATCTGGCCCCCTCCCCTTTTCCCCATCCCCAGGGCCTTGGCATCCTTAACATCCAAGAACCCAATAACCATGGACCAGGAAATGTTGGGTCCTGGGGATCCCAGAGGAGGATCTGGTCTTAAAGAGGGGTGACTAAGTAGGGATGTGGCCTTGCAGCTTAGGCAGCTGAGGTGCTGTTGTGTGGACCATGTGCTACTGAGGGACCTGGATTCTCAACCCCCAGGCCGGGGGAACAACCAGGAAGAACAACTATACAAAATAAAATCAATGGAAGTGATTCTTCCTCCTCTCTCTTCCTGCCTGCCTGCTTGTCTTCATTCTTGCCTGTTCCTTTCCTTTGAAAGAGCAAAATAAGAATTGACTAAGTAGAAGTGAGGAAGGGTCTACAGGCCTCGAAGAGAGACATGGCTGGGGGTCAGGCATATGGAGGGGGCAGACCCAGGGTCAGAAATGTGCAAATAGGTGGAATGCAAGGTAGAAAGGTCAGGAGGGACAAATGAGGGAGCTTCTCTCAGGGCACCCAGTGTGTGTGGGTTATCGGGATAGACATCCCAGGGAGGCCCTTTAGTGATGAGGCTTACAGGAAGCCTGGTTCTAAGTGGGCTAAGGACATCCCAGATTAGGCTGGAGAAGGACCCTTGGGCCAACCCATCATGGTTGCAGAGATAAGCCAAGGGAGTGTATTTCATCACTATGTTTGTAAGCTCTGGAGTGGGGAGGGGGTAGGAGCCGGGAGGTTAAAGACTTGAATAAATAATGGACAAGATGCCCTGGGAGTGAAACCATCCACTTAAGTTTCTAGAACATTCTCCATTCCAGGCTTATTTGAAGCACTTTACGTACATTATCACCATAAAAGACAGGTAGCATTATGAGCTTCATTTTACAAATGAGCAAACCGAAAGCACCGAGACGCTAATAATTTCCCTGAGTTCACGCAGTTGATAGGTGGTGAAGACAGAATCTGAACCCAGACAGTCTGTTCCGGCAGCTGTGCCTGCTGGTCAGGGGTGCAGGTCCCTGAGGACCCAGAGAAGCAAGATCATTCCAAACATCATCTCGGCATGATGCAGCAGCTGTTTGGACGTGGTGGGGAATGGGGTTCGGCATCAGGAGCTCAGCTGGGAGGCAGGGCTATGAAAGCTCCAGGTAAAATACTAGCTCTCTCAAGCCTTTTCTGCTGGAGCACAGCTAACCGGAAGCTTCCAAGGAAGGACTCAGAGATCTGGGGAGTGTGGGGTCATTTCCTACCATCCTGGCTGCAGCCCCAGTTGTCCCGTGCTCATTGCTTGGCTCCCAAAGCAGATTCCCGGCCTCTTCAGTTAGTCTGTGAAACACTGAATTTCCTTTCAAGAAACATCTTTTCTGCTTTAAATGACCTCGAGTACATTTGTCAGTGGCAAGCCAGAACTCAGATTGGTACAGAGGGAATCAGAATTGGTGTCTGATGAATACAGTGCAGTTGTGTGTTTTGGGGGAAGAACAGGGTTAAGTTTAGAGAGTGTGAGGATGCCTGGAGAATGGTTGAGAAGAAGTGGCAGATTCGGGTGTGTGCTGGGGACAGTGTGGAGCTAGACCAGAGACCTGGAGTCTGTGGCACTGGATTGACATGAGAGAGAGACTGGAGAACAGACTTGCTGTCACAGTGCCTGCGAGGAGCCAGGCAGAAATCATAAGAGACTGCAAGTCTATTTGTCAGGAAGGCAAAATATAGGTTTTTTCCTGGCATCAGTCACCAAGGTCATCTCACAAGGAGAACACCTCTAGTGTTTCACAAGAATTCCAGAGGGCTCTCCATGTCCTGACTTGGGCCTCATGCCCATTCCCAAACCATCCCTGTGACCTGGGGCTGCTGTTCTGGGGTCAGCCAGGCCCAGGACACAGATCACTACTGGCTGTGGGGCGTGCACTGAGGATAAGGGGTTCCCCATGGAAATGTGGGCTTCTGTCCAGTTGAGCAAGCAAGCAAGCAGATGGCATCTATGAGAGACTGGGAGCTTGAGGAGGTTTCAGAATAGAGGGAAGATTTGTTTGGAATCGAGAAATCTGGGCCCAGTTAGAGAAAGAGGAGTGAATCACTGGCAAGAGCCCAGAGATGCCTTGGGGAGATGAAGTTAGCTCTAGGAGGAGGAATATGGGGTGGGACTCAGGGTGGAAGGTTGGAACTCATCTCAACATGGGAGAATGTTGGTGTTTCTCAGGGTGGAGGAGGGCAAGGCTATGGTGGTGGGAGGGATGAGATGTATTATAAGGAAGTCATGAGACCCTGGTCCCAGGTCATCTGCTCCACAATCTAAGAGCTTGAGCTTTGGCAAGACTGCAGATTCAAATCCCAGTCCTCACTTCCTGCGATGGGGCCCCGAGCAAAGCATTTGGATGCCTCGGTTTCCTCACTTATGACATGAAGATAATAACGGTGCCCAGTCAAAGGATCATGGTGAAAACTAAACAAGATAAAATATGTAAAGTACTTAGGAAAGCTGGCGAGTGTGGCATCTGGAGAGACCTCGGGATTAGTGGTTATGATGGTAATTATTATGATTTTTATTGTAGAGGTTTTATGGTGATGGTAATGAATTCTGACATAACTGACTCCCTCTCCTACCTGCCGATGAGGGACCTCCAGCCCCCTGTAAAGTCCCCTCAACATTGTGGGGTTCCCAATGAGGCACTGCACATGCTCACCATGCCATCTGTTCTTGCTGAGCCCTGGTGCAGACTTTTTGCTGGTGGAGGTGGGGCAGCTGGACTCTCCTCTTTCCTGCTGTGTCCCCTCTGCAGGGGATTGGCTCTGCCCCAGTGAGGCATCCAAGAGGAATGTGAGAGCTGATGACACAGCTGGATCTCCATGCATCACCAAAGTCCCAGGGTCTGGCCCTGAGACCCCAAGGCCCTCATCAAAGCCAGTCATCTGGGCTTGGGAGGCAAGGACAGTGCAATGGGAGGAGGGCCGAATGGACACTGAAGCCAGACCCAGGGCACACGTAACGCTCCCTCCTCCTGCCTCACCCCCAGCTCTTCCTGGGGGCTCTTCCTAATAGACCTCTCTCCTCTTTCTTCGAGATAAACAAGGAAAGAAAAACAAACAAAACTCAACTCCCTCTGGGTGTCACTGGATGCACCTGGAGACTCTATGGGGTTGGAGAAGGGCAGGGTGCCCAAGGGCGACAGTGTCTGACCCCAACCAATCAGCCGCAAGGCCCCACTAGAAAAGGTTAATGGATCCTAGAGCAGGAAAATGTGCAGACACAGAGAGTAGTTCAGTGGGTGAGTGGAGGAAGGGCGGGGGCCTGGCTGTGGGGAGCATGAGGGAACCCCCTGGGTCATGGAGATGTTCTTTATCTGGTTTTATCATTTTCATGATTTTTTTTTTTTTAGTTAAGGAAAAGTATAGGCAGGAATGAAGGTAAGCAGGCAGGCAGGAAGAGAGAGGAAGAAGCATTATTCATTTGATTTTAATTTATTTATTTACACTGGTTGGTCATCCCCGCGACCTGGGACTTGAAACCCAGGGTATGTGGCCTGTGCTCCTTTGGAGGAGATGGACCTAACTGCTGCTCCATCGGGGCACGCCTTTTTAATTTATTTTAAGGGAAAGGTGCAGACAGGAATGAAGGCAAGTAGGCAGGCAGGCAAGGCCAGAGAGGAGGAAGAAGCATTCTTATTTTATTTTTCTTTAGGAGTTCATCTTGGTTGTTCTTCCTGGCCCTGGGATGCAAACCTAGGTCCTTGGGATGTCTGTGAGCTGCCTTTAGCCGCAGGTCCCGCTGCTCCCCCAGAGCACAGCAGGATGGTCTTTATCTTGATGGGGGCGAGGGAGTTCCAGGGGTGGAAACACTCGTGGAAAGTTATGGGCAACTTTACGTACTTAGAATGTGACTGTTATATGTGCAAAGGATACCGCACTGAAGATGGTCAAAACCACAATAAACACACACCTTGCAAGAGGCCACCTGGAGGGAGACTCAGCTGGGTCTCCACGCATCACCAAAGTCCCAGTTCGTCAAAGTGAACCAGTGAGGGGGCAAGTGGGTGAGGCAGCTGGGTGGCGTCCTGAGGGCATTGGGTGGCAGCGCGCACTGAGGTTTAACCCCTCTCAGCTTTAGAGGGGTCGTCTCTCCCCACTTCCTGTTACAAGAAGGGGAGATGGCTCCACAGCTGCCCTGATTCTAGGAGCTGTCCATGGAGGGCAGGAACCCCTTTCCTCGAGATGTTTCCTGCAACCTGCGCTGTCCTGGGCTGGTGGGGAGGCCCGGACTGCGAAGGCTCCTTCTCGCCACTGGCTGCCAGGAGTGCCTATAAAATAAATATGACCTAAAAGCCAGTGACCACAGAAGACACAGATGAAATAAAAAATAAATAAATAAATAAACAAGTCCCCCTAAACTAACCCCAGGCCTCACAGAGAAAAACCAAGACCCCCCAAGCTGGGTGGGATGTCGAGCAGGCCTGTTTGCAGTGATATTTATACAAGGGCTTGGTTCCTCCCTCGGGCGAGTAAAGCCAGTTGTAAAATTTGAAGGCACGTTTTAAAATTGTTTAAAATCCTCCAAATGTGTTTCCTGTCTGGCCCTGCGCAGGGCGGGTGGGTAATAGGTGTGCCTGTGTGGCCTGGGCTGCGAGTTAATGAGGGAGGTTAGAGGCAGGGATGCTGAGGAGCCCACAGAATCAGGGACAAGTAAAGAAGTCTGTTGTTGGTCAAGGTGTGTGTTCCTAGTGTTGGAATGTGGGGCAGGGGCCTCGGGCCTGGCGGGCTGGGTCAGTCTGGAAAATTAGCATCTTTAGAAAACCTCTATAGTTGCAAAATCAGTAGTTAAGAGCCTTTAGGGCTAATAATGCAGGTATGTGATTTTTTACTTCTGAAGCAAGTAGGTGTGATAATATTTGACAACATGTAATAATTTTAATATCCCAGTCTCCATTTCGCTCGATTAGATGGTGCTGATCAGTTCTTCCGCACACCATGCCCTTCTACCTTTGCTTAAGCTGGTCCCTCTGCCTGAGATGCCGTCACCAGCTGTCAAAGTCCTAGTCATCCTTCCGCTGGCTCCATACCACCTCCCCACAGTGCGAATTAATCACTCCCTCTTCTAGGCCCCCATGACATTTTGTCTTTTACAATGTTTACTTTGTTCCTTCCCTTCTGAAATTTTGCTGAATATACGGCTGTTCCTGTCACAAGTCCTTTGAGAACCAGAGCTGTGTCTTCACTGTCAGCATCTTCCCTGCCAGAGTGGGCTCTTGGTCAGTGTTAGCTGAATGAAACTGTTCTGTTGTTGTTAAAGAGGATTACTTTGCAGAAAATAAAATCCCCGTATTGACACAGATCTAATTAGGTAAAAACCCTTCCACTGCAGAATATTTGTTACTTATTTAAAAAATTCATTTTATGTAGTTATTTACGTAGTTGTCCCTGGATGGGAAACCCGGGTCCTTGGAATGTATGTGAACTGCATCCAGTGGACTTAAAAGCTAAGCCACCAGGGTGTACACATAGTTTCTATCTTGTTCAAAAATTCTTTGTTTGGGAGAATCTGTGGAGGGTCAGTTGATCAGGTGATAAGTCTGTGTCTATTGTGAAGGTTCCTGGCACCTGACTGAGGAAGGGTAGTGCTACTCCAGCACTGGGCACTAGTCCCTGTGCTGGTTTCTGGGATGAATATCCTGGCACTCAAGGCTCAGCCTGGAAGGAACATGTTGTTCGTGGGAATACTTCAAAGGTGCTGTGGAGACAGCCTGGGGAAATAGAAACGTGGGAGTGGAGGTCCATGCGTCTGTTGTTGTGTTTGGGCTCAGAAGGAAATGGCAGAACCCAGAAATGTGTGGCTCCTCGACACTGTGTGTCGGAACAGAGCCAGGAGAGGCGCTGGGGTGGGCTCTCCCGGGAAGGTGGACATCCTCGCTCTTTTCCTCTAGCTCCCCAGCCCACAGCCCACAGCCCAGCCAGTTTCCCCAAGATGTGGTGCCTAAAAGAAACAAGTGCTTCAGAGACAGGCAAACAAGGGGTTTCAGTACTAACTAGTGGTGGTCTTGACTCTCCATTCCCTCACCTATAAAGTACAAGGAATAATAAATATTTCTCAGGGATTTGTGACTCTTGTAAATGCCCCAGCGCACACTTGCTTGTTGCATGCACACAGGTGTGTAGACTTTACACTTACCCTGGTGGGTCCCTCAGCCTCTCCTCCTGGCCTGTCTAGGCTCCTTTCAAGTTTAGGCTTATTATATTTAACAAATAAAAATAAGGTATACCCAGTTAAATGTTAATTTCAGATACATAACACAGAATTTTTTTTTTTTAAAGAGACAGGCAAGCAGACAGGCAGGCAGTAGGCAGGAAGGAAGAGAGAAGAGAAAGAAAGTCACCAGCGTGCACCGATAAATAGTTTTTTGTTTAAGGAAAGGTGCAGGCAGGAATGCAAGTGAGCAGAGACAGGCAGGAAGAGAGGAGGAAGAAGCACTTTATTTAGTTGTTCATCTTGGTTTTCACCGGGCCCGGGATCTTGAACCTAGGTCCCTGGGATATTTGGCCTGTGTTCTCGGTCAAAGACAGCAGATTCAACTGTCACTCTACCAAAGCCTGCCCAGTAGATACGTTTTGGATATAAATATGCCCTATGCGAGATCTGGGATATACTTACACTAAAAATGTATTCATTGCGTTTCTAAATTTCACACTCACTGGGAGTTCTATTGTTTAGCCAACAGCTATGTCCCTGGTCTACTTGGTAAGGTCTCCACCCTCTGAATTCCTGTAGCTTTTTATGACTTTGACACTTGCTTGACATCCAGGAAACACACAACTTACTTATTTTTAATAATGATGACCAAGTGTTGGGCATCTGTGATGTATGTACCAGGCATGTAGGCGCTTCACACCACCTGTCACATCAGTCCTCACGGTAACCTTACAAGGCTGCAATTAGCGTTCTCAGGGAGGCCCAGGGACGGTCAGTGCTACCCAGCAGTATACAGAGGCATTATGCTTTAGGCCCATAATGTGAAGGATTCCATTTTAAACTCCATGCTGCCACTCCTGGTGAGCAGAGACAGGGCCTGACACCTGAGGTCTCTGCCAGTGCCCGGCCCACAGCAGGTCCCTGTTATGGAGAATGATGTCACAAAGGGCCAGCGCCAGTATCAGAAGTGATTTGGGCATGCGCACAGCTGGGGTGAAGATCTCGTCAAGCCCAAGGAATTGGGCTCAAGCAGCGGGGCGGGGTGACTAAATGAATAAACATTCCTTCTTTCCTCTCTTTTTTAAAAATAAAAGCAAACATTGATTTGAGGACTGTGGAATTGTGATCTATTTTCTGGGCCCAAAACAACACTATGGCAAAGATAAGGGTTTTTAGACAAGAATAAGAAAGTGGCTAAACTTCTAGAAATGTCTAAAGTCCTGTTGACTTTGGTGTGTGGATAACTCTAGTATTGCTGCCTGAAGTATTGTGAAACTTGTCCCTGAGCAAAGTCCTCTTTGACATCCTTTGATAAGGTGTGACGTGGAATGTGCAGTGTGTATGTGGTGTGTGGCAGAGAGTAGGTCTGGCCAGGACTGGAGACATTCATTGTCCAATGACATTTTTCGGTTTAAGTTTGGCAAATCACTGTAGGAAGCGAGGGTCCTTTTTGAAAAGGATGTTAGGCATAACTAAGCTTCATTTCTTTGCTTCTCTTGCCATTTTTGTCTATTTTTATTTATTTAAAGGAAAGATGCAGACATGAATGAAGGCAAGTAAGTAGGCAGACAGGAAGAAAGAGAGGAGGAGAAAGCATCTTGATTTAGTTGATCACCTTAGATGTTCCCCTGGCCCCAGGACGGAAGTCTGTGACCTTGGGATGTATATGGACTGTGCTGGTGGAATTAACCACTAAACTACCAGGAGGAGCCCTTCTCATTCTAAGAGGGTAGAGAGAGCAAAGGAACCAGCCTCTTCTGGTACCCAGGAGAAGCCTCATCTCCTTGCTGGAGTGGGTACTGACGGGGAGTTAGGGACTTTTCCAGGCTTAACAATGACACAGCTGAGACGCGAACTCAGGTCTGTCTGAATTTGAATCCTCAGCTCTTTCCATGGTGACGTTCAAATGCTGTCCTTCAAAAGACATGGGAAACATGAGAGATTAGTCACACATGTCTATTTCTCAAAACCACACTCAGATGACTGTGAATTACTCTATAGTAAGTGTATAGGCTGGGAGAAGAGTCCACATTTCATGAGAGGTTAACACAATTTGCAAGGAGGACAGCAGGAGAAGGAGCGGTCGCAGCGTTTCTGAGAGGAAGAAGTGCTAACCTGAGAGCCCGCAGTGAAGTCTTCTAAAAGCACGTGTGTTGGCTTCTTCAGTACCCAGAGAGGACTCTGGCTATTGGAAGAGTAAGGCACACCTCAAGGCCGGATGTGGCCCAGGCCTGGAAATGGCAATGGGATTGGGGAAGGGGAATAAGAACATTTAGGCTCCCAGGTCTTTCCTGAGTCACAAGAGGCTAAATAAACACACCCCTGCAAACCCTACCCCAAAGGAAACCTCCCCTCTGCCCCGAGGACACCAACTCCCTAAAAGATCTGTTGGAACATCTGCTGTAAACACCATCTAAAAGTCATGGACTCACATATTTCTCTCTGACCCAGACCTCACCCACGTTGCCACACCTACAGGTGCACTGTTGACTGGACATTTTCACCATCACATCTCCTCAGCATCCCACGCTTAGCAGTGCCAAAATGCACTCTGGATTTCCACTTCCGACTCACTCCTCTCCTGCTGTCTCCGCCTCAGAAAATGGCACCACTGATTGCCAAACTAAATAAACAGGAGTCATCCTTGACTGTCCTTTCTCTCACCCACCATTCTATCCTCAGGCCTCCCTTCCATACATCCCGAAATCCACTCCAGCGCACACCTCCACCTCCTGGGTTGAACTTCTCACCTGCACCTACTCAGTAGCCTCCCCTCTGGTCTCCTAGCTGCTACTCTCACCCCTTTAATTCTGTTCTTTACACAACAGCCCAGACAGATTCTTTTTCAATGTAAATTTTATCCTGGGCTCCCAGTCATATCATGAAACCCAGGTGCCTCTGTGGTCTCCCAAATCCTACAGATCTGGCCCCTGGCTCCCTCCCCTCCTATCTCATTGTCCTTCTTACCACCATTCTCTAGCCACACTCGCCTTCTGATGATCCTTAATCTCCCCACGTATGCCCTAGCCTCAGGGAACGTGCATTTTGAACCTTGAGCTAGAAAACTTTTCCTGAAGATAAACACTCATTCTGATGTCACCTCTATACAAAGGTCTTTTCTGATGACTCCAGTAGGTAAGAGCTTGTATGTGCAAATGCTCACGCACACTCCTGCTCCTCTGCATCCTCTTATTTTGCTCCTCAGACTTGTCACTACTTGATATACACATATACGTGTAAAGGCAGAAACGAAGGCATACACATATGTGCACATGCACATGTGTGTAGATGCATTCAGTGCCTGTGTGTAGGACATGTATATACCGGTTTGTTAGTGTGTACACATACAGATATGCAGTACACAGATGTAAATGTACACACAAACTGTGTCACATGTGCCTGTATGTGTGGTGTGCATGCATGTTGTACATGTGTATATGTATTCCTTATCTTATATTTTGAAGGAAAGGTACAGACAGGAATGAAGGCAAGCAGGCAGGAATAGAGAGGAGGAAAAAGCATTTGCATTTTCATTTTCTTTTAGTTGTACATCTTGGCTGTTCCCCTAGGTTCCTGGGATGTGGACTACAAAAGATGATCCCTGGTGGTGTGCTAAAGGGACTGGCCACCACAGTCCGCACCCTGTCCAGTGGATTGTAAGCCTCATGCAACAGTGACTTTGTTCCTCATTGTAGAGAATAGTGCTAGGCAGATACTGAGATTTGAAAAGATAGAAGGACATGACCTTAGTCTCCTAAACACCAAACAAGTAGGTAAAAGGAGCATATGGTTAACACAATACGCTGCAGGCTGGATGGTGAGAATCTATTTCCTCCCCTTCCTGCTTCCATGGGAAGCCATGAAAGACTGAACGACTCTTCTGGAAAAAGTCCCAAGAATGATCCCAGAGGAAAGGTGAGCATTTAGAAAAGATGAGAAAGACTCTAGATGTTCTTTTATTTCTTTTTCTCATCCTTCCATCTTTTACTCCTTCCCTTCCTTGCTTTCATTCCTGCCTGCACTATCTTTTAAAAAAAAAAAACCCAAAAACCTAGAGAAAGAAACAAGAGACTAATAGGACAAAAGAGTTGGGAGAAAGTTATCCAAAAAATGTGAACCAGGTGGCTAAAGTGCAGTTGACGTAAAGACCAAGGACTTAGGCTGGAGACTTGGGGCAAGGAGGAAGAGGGGGGAGAGAAGGGGGTGGAGGGAAAGGTGGAGGAGGAGAGATAATACAAGAAACTTCCTGAAATTTTTGAGTGAGAATGATAAAAATTTGCATTTGCGTGAAGGATCAGGAATCAGGTTCATCTTAGATTGCTCAACAATTAAGAGAACTGAAGAAACCAGGAGACCTTAAAATCCTGAGGGAAAATGTTTCCCAATTAAAATTCTATCCCCAACCCCACTGGTCATTAAGGATGGGTGCTGGACTGTGGGAAAGAATAAGTTTCCCCAAACCATCTAGGTCATTTCAGCACAAGGAAGAGGCAGGCTCATGGGATTTAACCGCAGTTTATTAGGTAACCTGACATACAGGGGTCTGCAATACCAGAGCTCGTGAACAGGGCTTCACTAGAGGAAAATTCCACACACCCCTCAAAACTATCATCCTTTCTGTTATGTGCTGCACTTTATCATTTTCTTTCATCTGACTAAGTGAAAGATTTGTGCAAGAGTCTCAGTGTCAGTATCCTGGAGAGATACCTCAGGGAATTTGTCCTTGTAAAGATTAAGCAGGAATGATGATTGTCTTTGAGGAGTAGGGAGCAAATGGATCAAAAACTCCAGAAACTAGTTTTGGATTAAATACGTGGAAGAGAAGATGAGAAAGACTCTAGATGCCATTGTTGCCTCTTTGGTCAGTGGTCTCAGACCTAAGATGGTGCCATCGAATATGGAGTTGAGTTGTTCTATTCCACACAGATGGGGTTAAGATAAAGAGCACTTCCAGTCATTCAGTTGCGTAAAACATTTTTCTCCCATGTAGTGCTCTTCAGGACGCTCTTGGAGAGATGTCCACAAAATGAGAAGTAAATATAGAAAGAAAGAGACTTGAGATCCAAGAAACAGGGTTCTAACATGGGGAAGAGGCAGGGAATTCCCACACTGTTGAAGGAAACTGAGGACCAGCCAACCCAGGTTATACTGAGGGGTAAAGAGTTCAGAAAGTATGTCTCCAGGAGACATTACTTGATGAATTTGACTGCGTTGAGAGGATGGATGAATTAGAGGGTTTAGTGATAAAGTAGTAATCAGGAAAAGAAAACAAAAATAAATAAAATAATCCAGGCAGGCGTGCCCTGGTGGAGCAGCAATTTGGTCAATCACCTCCAAAGGAGCAAGTCACATACCCCTGGGTTCCAGTCCTGGGTCCACGGGGAGATAACTGGTTGAAAAACTAAATAAAAGTAAAATGGGGATGCCTCCTCCTCCTCTCTTCCTGCCTACTCACCTTCATTCCTTAAAAAAAAAAAAAAAATAACCCAGGCAGTATTTTAAATTTCAATTTGACTTTGAGGTGCGCCCTGGTGGCTCAAGTGTTAAAACCAAGCCTGGGATATAGTCCACACACAGCCCAAGGACCTGGGTTCATGACCTAAGAAGGGTGGGGAGGGAATGTCAACTAAATAAATAAAATATTTCTTCCTTCTCTTCTTTCCTGCCTGCTGCCTGTCTGCCATCATTCATGCCTGCCTTTCTCTTTAAGAAAATGTTTTTGAATAAGTAATACATTCAGGTAGTGATATATCAATGTGATATAAAAAGCAAAATAACTGATTTCATGCACACTGTCTCCAAAACAGGCAACCATTTTTGTTAGTTTCTTATGGATCCTTTCATTGCGTGTGTGTGCGCGCGCACGTGTGCGTGTGATAATAATACACAGCGTAAAATTTGCTATTTCAACCATTTTTGTTTAAAGGAAGGTGCAGGCAGGAATGAAAGAATGTAGAGGCAAGCTGGCAGGAAAAGAGAAGAGGAAGAAACATTTATTAATTTTATTTAGTTGTTCTTTTTGATTGTTCCCCCGCCAGCCCCAGGTCTTGAACCGGGCACCTTAGGATGTATGTGTACTGTACCCGGTGGTGTAACAAACTGCTAAGCCACCAGAGTACACAATATTTCAACCATTTTTAAAAGTACAGTTCATTGTACTCCAGTTTTGTTTTGTTTTTTAAATAAGACACAGGCACCCTGGTGGCTTAGTGGCGGCATCCAGCCTGCATAGTCCACATACATCCCAAGGACATAGGTTCAGGATCTGGGCCTGGGAGAACAGCCATGATGAAAAAGCAACAAAATGTTTCGTCCTCCTCTCTCTTCCTGCCTGCCTGTCTTCATTCATGACTGTATCTTTTCTTCTTTTTTGAAAGCTATGACTAAACATGAATATACTGTTCTATCTTCGTGTCTTGTACTCTATATACACTTCTCTACACTTTGCTGTTTCCCTTTTGTATTATATCTTAAGAGCATTCTCATTCTTTTGTCTAGCGGTTCAGTGTTCTATTGTGTGGATGTTATTTGACTAGTACTCTCTGCTAAAAAGACACTGGGTTCCCCTCACACTTTACATTATAAGCAAATGCCACAGTGAATAACCGTGTCTATACTTCATTTCAAATGTGTGCGGTGATAGCTTCAGGACAAATTCCCAGAAGTGGGATTGCACAGTTAAAGGGTAAATGCATTTGTAAATTTGCTTGATCTCTCTGAATCCCCCTCCCTGCGAGCTGCCACATTCACGCCTTCCCACTGGCAGAGCATGAAAATGCCTGTTCCCTGAAGCCTCATCAACAGGCTGTGTTGTCAACTTCTGGATGTTTGCCAAACTGATAAATGAGAAAAGCTATCTCAACATAGTTTTAATTTTCATTTATCTTATGTGTGAGATTGAGCATCTTTTTAAAAATTTAAAAGCCATTTGCATCTCTTTTCTGTGAAATGTACGTGGGCTTTGACCATTTCTCTCTCGGGTTGTTGGTCTTAGATAATTATTAACTACCAGGAAAATAAAAGCTTTTGAAGAAACAGAATCATAGGATCAATAGGATCATAGAATATTACTCGACTCAATTGTAAACAGTTGTGGAGTTCCATAGCAATCTAAATGCTAGATATTGGTGTAACCAGAATCTTGGCTTTAACTCTTTTGGAGGTAGAGGCTGTGTGTGTGTGTGTGTGTGTGTGTGTGTGTGTGTGTGTGTGTGTATTGAGGAGCAAGACAAAGACAACTAAATCTTCACCTTCCATAGTGTAAGTCAATGAAGTTTAAAATTGAAAGGAAGAAACAGCAATACCAGCTAAATAACACTATTTAGAAATATAAAGGTGTCAGAAGAACAAGTGGAAGTTTTTAGGGTGGTTGCCTTGGGGGACTGGGATTGGGAGTTGGGAAGAGATATGGTAGAGACTATGATTTTTCTTCAAAGCTATTTAGTCCTATTTGACTTTTTAAAAGATGCAATGCACTACTATGATAAAAAACAAACAAACAATCGTATGTAATTAAAAGGGATGGTGTACACATTACAGTAGAAAGTCTCCCCTTTTCAATAAGGGATATTATGAAATGTGATATAGGGAGCATTTGCGCTAGTTACTGCATCCAGACAGAGTTGAAAGCTCGAAGAATACCCCACAAATTATTTTTGAAAAGTTATGTTTGGGAGAAATTCTCTTCCAAAATCATCAACCAACTTCTGGTTCTGGCCAAGACGGAATAAAGGGCACCATCCTCTACCCTCCTGCATCAAACAACTGAGAAATCAGACTGCTTGAAGCAATGGTATTCAGGCACCGGACAGCACACAGCAGAGGGCAGTGACCCCCACAAGATGAAACAAGTAGAATGAGCCTTCTGATTGCCCAAGAGAATTTCCAGGCAGCTGTTGAAGGTAAATGCAGGGAAAGATCCCAGGCTGAAAATCCTCGGTGATCTGTTAGAGTTCAGGAGAGGGACCTGCGATTCTGGGGAGGCCACGGTGGCTGTTTCCTGGGCACAATACTGGAGAGCTGCACAGAGAGAATTCTGGAAATGTGCAGAGCGCTTCCTCAGTTTTAAGCTTCGTGCTGAGAGGTGCACACACATATGGAAAGACCGGAGAGGTGCTGGCTACCCTCAGAGGCATACAGGGGCAGGGGTACTTTGTATTCCTATCAGCCAGAGGGGAAAGACCTCCTGACAGTCACATTTTGTGCCAGTAATCCATGTATTACCTCTCATCTCTTATTTGGTTTCTTAATTTTTCTTTTTAAGAAAAAAAGTAAGGACAGAAATGAAGATGAGTAGGCAGGCAGGAAGGAAGAGAGAGGAACAAGAATTTTTATTTTATTTTTTTAAAGTTAATTCTTCACACTGCTTATTTCTCCCGCACACACACCCAGGACGCAAACCCAGGTTATGTGGCCTGCCTGCTTTGCTGGTAATTGACCCAACTGCTACTCCACCAGGGGGCACCATTTAAAAAACAAAAGCAGCATTTAAAATGTGCTTCTGGACAGACCCTGGTGGAGCAGCAGTTGGAGCAGCTGTTAGGTCAGCTGCCTCCTAAGGAACGCAGTCCACCTACATTCCAAGATCCCAGTTCACGCCTGGGCTGGGGGTGGGAGGAACAACCAATGTGAACAACTACGAGAAAATAAAATAAAGCGCTTCTTCCTTTTTCTTCCTGCCTGCCTGCCTGCCTGCCTATTAGTTTTTATTCCAGCCTGCACCTTTGCTTTAAAAAAAAAAAGTACTTTTTTAAGGAACAATTTTGTGGCTCAGGAAGCTGAGACTTTTGGCGTGTGGACCGTATAAAGCCCAAGGGTCTGGGTTTGAGACCTGGGAGTTGGGCTGGGTGACCAAAACAAACAAATGAAAATGATTCATTCTTTTCTCCTTTCCTTCCTTCCTCCCTCCCTCCCTTCCTTCTTTCCTTCCTTTCAAGAAAAAAAAAAAGCTTCATAATAACTCAACATCCATTCTAAATTTATTCTTCATTGCCTGCTTTTTGAAAATAGAGCTGATCCCTTTAAACAGCTTCCTATGCCGGTGGACACCATGTTTTTAAGCTTTGTCAATAGAAGGTGCTAAAGAGACATTTCAGGATGAAGGAATTTTCATTCTGGATTCTGGTGTCTCTGCCTTCTCAGATGTAGCCAGGGGAGGGCTGTTCCTGGGGAGCACTGTCTCAGTTCATGGTCGTGCTCCTAGTCTCTGCCAGTCCTATATGCTTTTAGAGTTATTGCTTAGTAGCCAATCTCTCATCACAGTTAATAATTCCTTATATTACACTTTCCCTGTCCAAACTGCCATGTGGTTTCTGTCTTCCGAATGGATATTTGCTGATACATGAGCATCAGTAGACTCCTCAGAAGGGTCTTTCTTAATTACACTTAAAAGCAAGCCTGAAAATGGTCGTTCTATTTCCAGATAACTTAACTGTATCTCTGAACAAGCCTCAAAAATATTCAAAGCAATTTTTTAAATAATCCAACACTGAACAGCATAAAGCTCACAATGTCTGGCATCCAATGAATCAGGACCACACGTGTAAAGAAGTGGGAAAACAAGATCCAAAATGAGAAAAATCCAGACAGACCCAGAAATGACACACACAATAAAATTAGTAGACAAAGTTTTTAAAACAGTTATTATTAAATACAATTCATATGGTCAGGAAGATAAAAAAAACACATAGACATGGTAAGGATGGATGTGAAAGATAAAAGACCCCACTGAACTTCTAGACATTGCTGGGAAAATATTGGTGAACTTGAAATCTTAACAGCAGGAATGATGCAAAATGAAATAGAGAAAAAGGACAAAAGAAGGAAGAAGAGGAAGAGGAAGAGGAAGAAGAAGAAGAAGAAGAAGAAGAAGAAGAAGAAGAAGAAGAAGAAGAAGAAGAAGAAGAAGAAGAAGAAGAAGAAGAAGAAGAAGAAGAAGAAGAAGAAGAAGAAGAAGAAGAAGAAGATTATTTCAGTGAGCTCTGAAATATCAAGCACCTATACACCTGTTAGGAGACCAAAAGACTTTCCAGTTTTGATGAAAACTATAAACCTGTATATCCAAGAAGCTCCACATATCCTAAGCACAAAGAAACATTTAAAAAGTTGCATGAAAGCACATTATAATCTGTCTCAATCACTCTGAACATGAAAACTTTAAGATCAGCTGGAGGAAAAGGCTCAATCTGTAAAGAGGAAAAAGAGAAACAGACATGTAGTCAGAAACAATGTGAACCTAAAAGCAGCAAAGTAATGTCTTTTAAAGTTCTAGAAGATAACAACGGCTAACCTGAAATTCAGTAGAGATTCTCTCTTTCAAAAATTAAGATGAAATAAAGAGGTTTTCAGACATTCAAAAGCCGAAGGAATTCATCACCAACAGATCTGTACAATAAGAAAAATTTTTTTTAAGTCTTTCAAGTGGAAGAAAAATGATACCAGATAGCAATCTCCATCCACACAAAGGAATGAGGCGCACCAGGGATGTAAATATGTGAGTAAACAGAAATTATTTTTTCTTATTTTAAATTCTCTTTAAAAGATTGTACGGCACTCCCTGGTTGTGTAGAAGTTGGGTGCAGTCCACATACTTCCAAGGAAACAGGTTCTCATCCTGGGAGGGGGGCAGGGTACGACCAAGGTGAACAACTAAATAAAATAAATAAATGCTTCTTCCTCCTCTCTTCCTGCCTGATTCTGCTCACTTTCATTCCTGCCTCCTGCCTGCACCCTTCCTTCCTTCCTTCCTTCCTCCCTCCCTCCTTCCCTCCCTCCCTTCCTCCTTTCCTCCCTTCCTTCTTTCCTTCCTTCCTTCCTTCCTTCCTAGATAACAACCCCACCCCAAACCCCTCAGTCAGCTAAGATCAAGTCTATGAAAATTGTGGACGGGTTCATGACTTGTGGCCAAGAGGACAAAACAAAGACCAATATAAGACAAGCAGAAATCAAATGCAGGATAACAACAGCAACCTGGCTGAGAGGTGGGGAATGAAAGAAGTAAGGTGCTTCCACTCTAAATGGTATGTTACTTGAGGAAGACAGATTATGTAAGTGAAAGAGGCATTCTGTCATCCTGGGACCATGAAGCAAAGATGTAAATACAACCAAAGAAGCTAATAAAGGAGATCAATGGAGTGTGTATCACAGGAACCCACAGGTCCTGTCCACGGCTGGCTCTGCGGTGCGGACAGAGTGTTGGGCTGGGTTCGCAGCCCAGAGGGAGCCACTCAGAACTTCCAGGTGTGGGGACACAATAAATCCTATCAGAAAAAGACTACCTTTTCCTGCCACCTTCTGGCAATGAATCCAGCCTATTTTTAACTCCGGCCTCCGCTTAAGTGCTTTTGCTAAAAGAACCTGCTGCTTCTGAGACCCAGGCGGCCGCCGTCTCCCTGGCTTCCTGGCTGTCCCCAGTCCCCCAGGTCTGGCCGGCTCAGATGCGCCAGCTCCCCAGCTCTCCCACCTAACTGTCGGGGGAGAGGCCTCTCACCACCCGACCCAGACAGCTCGGCGTAAACGCGCGAGACAACCTCTAGGGGGCGCCGTGCACGCAGATTTAACCGTGGGAATGTCGCGCTCAGAATTGTGCCAGGGCAGCCTGAGAGGGAACCGGCCGGGAACTGGAACTCAAGGAGGGTGTGTGTGCGTGCATAAAGGCGCCCTGTGTGAAAAGGGTGTGCTCTGCTGTGAGTGTCAATATTGTTGTGACTGCCTGTGCTCTGAAACATAAACATTTAACAGCCTCTGCCCTTTGGGTCCCGCCGCCCCCCTCCGCCCAGCCGTCCTCCCCTCCGGGTCCCCCACACCCGCGCTGGCAACCCGCCAATCATCCTTCAAGCTCCTCAGCTCTCCCAAAGCCTCCCCTGACAACCTGCGCACAAACCCAGCCAAATGGCCCTTTTACTCCGATCGCACACCGAGGCTTCAGCAGTGTCTGGGGCATGGCTGGCCCCCCAGAGTGTGAGGCTCTTTGGGGACATTCTTGGGGTCCAGGGAGGGCTTCCCTTTTTCCCACTGACAGAATAGGTCGTGTCAGGTCCCGGAGGCACTCAGGTGCCAGGTCTGGAGAGAGTCTATGCCCAGAATGAGCAGTGTTCGTTCCCAGGTAGACAGGGGGACATGGTCCCATGTAGGGTGGGGAAGGCTTTGTGGTCTCTCCTTGGGTCCCTCCCTCAGAGTCTGGCATCTGTGCCTGTGAGTGTGGAGTGTGTGCATGCACACATGTGTTTGAGTGTGTCCATAGTTGGAAAGAGGGGTCTCTCTGGTCTCCGGCTTAGCTCTTTTGCTGTCTCCTCCTTCACCAGCTCCAGGGATAGGGGTGCCCAGTCTCTGGGAGGTGGGGGAAGGGCGCCTGTGTCTAAGCCAGGGTGAGGTCTCTGAGCACATGTGGATGTGAGCTGTGAGCGGGAAGCCTCTGCGCCTCCCTGTGCATTTTGAGTCTGTCTGGGTACATCCTTGGGGTCTTAGAGGTTGTTTTTTGTCCGATGTGGCTGTTGATATGACCTGGAGGTTTCCAGAGGATGTGACCGTGACTCTGTTCCCCACTGGACTCCTAAACTTTCCTGGACTGCAGACTTTACCCTTCCCGGCACATCGCACTGCCAGTGTGGTCTGCGTTAGAGGCTGTCATTTGTGGGATGCCAACCCTCAAGTGTGTCACCCTGTGTGACCCTGGCAGTGTGGCTTAAGGTGCTGTGAGCCCCTCTGCGACGTGTGGGTTCGTGTTTGTCAAGTGTGCTAGTATGATATTTATGCACGTGCCTGATGCCTGCGAGAGGTGTGAGTGTAGCTGTGAAGTGTGTTGAACACGCACCTCTGCTGTGTGTGGAAGTGGCGAGGCTGTGTGTCAGCATTCTTGCCACTGTGACTGGGCCTGGCTGCTCCCTCTGCCGCATGAGGCCCCTTCCACCTCAGCTGTGTAAACAAAGCCCCTGCCTTCCTTTCTGAGGCCCCTTCAGGGCTGGCATCCTGACCCCCCTCCCTGAACCCTGCGTGGTGTTGCAAGATTGTGAGATGATTTGACTGGGTATGAACTGAAGTGTGCAAACTTGTGTGTGAGCCTGAATGTGACCTCTGGCCAACACCAGCTTCGCAGGGGCCACTTCAGGGACAGCAGGCCACTGCTCAGCTCTCCCTGGTCCCTGGGCTGGTTCATCCAGCCTTTTATAGCCAGGCTTGGCAACAGCCCTGTAATTACGAGGAGCCACACGCTCTGGTGAAAGCCGAATTTGGTGCTGACCCCCCGGGGGAGGGACCATATCTGTTCCTTAGCCCTAAGTCACAGGTCAGTTTTTCTTGAAGTCTGATTCAAGGCCAAGTTGAAGCTGCTCTTTCTGCTTTGGGGTCCAAAGTGTTTCTGGTGGTCTCCTTCTCCCCGCCCCCAGCCCCATATCTGGGCTTGTCTCTGTGTCAGCACCAACTACCCAGCCTACCATCCAAGGGCTGAGCTAGCTGGGCATCTGTCCCCATCACTCCCCCTTGTGTCAGTCCAGACCCTCTCTCTAGCTCGTGTCCTTCCTCCCCACCTGTGCCTCATCATCCCAGTCTGTGTCTCTGGTCCTAACTCATGTCCCTCCATTCCAAGCCATGTCTCCTCTCAGATGTTATCACCACCTCCAGTTGTGTCACCTATGCCAACCCATGTCCCTCCCGCCCAGCTCCTGCCCCCAGAGCCAAACCAAGAACCTGACCTCTCTGCCCCAGGCTTGACCACAGGGTGAGGGCTGAACTGGGAGCACCCTCCAGCACAGTCCCTGCTCCCCTCAGGGGCCAATACCCTCCCTTGCAGGACCCCGATGCAGAAGGCAAGGCTTCTACCTGGATTGCAAAAGGCTTATCTTCCCCACACTGAGGCCCGAAGCGCCTCTCACTTGGACTGAGGGGATGGGGGGAATGGCCAGCTTGGAGCACCACTCCTCAAGTCACGTGTCTCCAGTTCATTGCTGCTGGTTTTCACCCTGGGGAATGCAGTGAGGGAGGCCCAGTCCCCTGCGAGGACCCTCTGGGAATTCCAGCCTATGTGACCCCTGTGACGCCCTTTAGAGGCAGCCAGAATGAGACAAAACAAGGAGGAAGATGAAGCCTCTGCTCAGGGCGGCCATGTTGCCGATCTGGAGCTAGCTTCGTGGTCTGGGTCAGCACAGCTCACTGAGCTGAGCTTCCCTGGCCTCAGGGCCCTATGCTGTGCCTGGCGGCACCATCTGGCAGAATGGCCGGTGGCAGGGTCTCCAGGTGCTCAGATATGGCAGCCTGAAGGAGGTGTTTTTTTCCCCTGCCATTGTCCAGTCATTTTCTGCCCCCTGCCTCCAATATCTTTCCGGTCCCCTACCCAAAACTGCTCTCTTTTCTGGGCTGCCTCTCCTCTCTGTCCTAGCCAGCAGTAGGCCCTGAGTCTGAACTGGACTCCCAGGCCCTGCCCTCTCTTACTTCCAGCTCTGGACCTCAGGCATGACAGAGTCACCTCTGCCTTGGCCAGGGTGCTCTGGGCAGACCTTAGTGCCACAGGCTCAGGTCATTGTTGTCTGTCCCTGTAAGTGCTACCCCCTCCTTCGCTGCCTCCTAAGCCTCTGAGAAGGAGGGGCCTGCCTGCCCGGAGGGCACCCCCCCCCCCCCCCAGCACCTTGCAGCTTCTCAAAGCCCTGGCCTCTCTGGGAAATAAAAGGGATCTTTGAGGTGAGTGGTGTTCCTGCCTTAATCAGTGCTTGTGGTGGCTCAAATATCAGCCTTTAATTCCTGGGAACATGCGTATCTTCCCCTCTGAGGCATGCCAATATGGCAGAAAAATTATGGGGGCTCATTATGCAATTCCTTTCCTCTCTTAGTGTTTCCATTTTTCCCCAGTGACATGGTCCTGAGACTGAACTTTTATCTTCCAGAAGCAGTTTGAGGAATAACCATGTTCGAAAGAAAATTTTTCTGTCGAATCATACAGAATTCTGTTACTACAGAGGCTGTCTTTTGTTAAGAACAATGAAGATGCTAGATAAGTGAATGAATCTTAAAATAACTGAGCCCCAATCCTGGCTCTGCCAGGGGTATCTGAGTGACCGTGGACAAGGGGCTTGCTCTCTCTGAGCCTCACTGCTCCCATCTGTAAAACGTGGGGTTTTAATTGACTCAGAAAGAGGTCCTTTGATGTCTTTCTCCAAAAACTCAGTGACTTTGGTGGCGGGGTGGCAAAAATTCATTAGAATTTGTGGGAAAATGTTCCAGGTGGTGGTACAGATTCCAGTGGTCAGAACATGGTGACAAAAGACCCACTTTAAATGCCAGCCCTGCCACTTACTAGTCTGTGTGACCCTCGTCAAGTGATATGGCCTCTAGGTCCTCAGTTTTCCTGTTTGTGCTATGGGGATAGTGAGACTTCCAAAAACATGCTCCCAGTGCACACGAAATACTGGACACAGTGCCCCGCACACAGCAGGCGCTCAGTAATGGGGGCAGTTTGTACTGGCCCCTGCCTCCCGATGCCTAGTGTTCCTGGTATTCCATTCTTGGATTTCTTTTTAAAGGACAGGTGCAGGTGGGAATGAAGGTGAGCAGGCAGGCAGGCAGGAAGAGAGAAGAAGAGCCACTTCATTTATGCTAGTCATTTACCTTGGTTGTTTTCCCAGCCCCAGGTCTTGAACTGGCCTCCTTGGGAAGTATGTGGACTATGCCTGGTGAACTAAATAGCTAGGCCACCAGGGTGCTCCTTTCTTGGATTTTTGAACCCAGGAGCCCTCTCCAGCCCAACTGGCCAGCCCGTGTTTCTCACGGCCCTGGGATGAGGGAGCCTGAAGCCTAGGCTCCTACTAGGGCTCTTTCAGGGGTAAACCCACACTCCCCAGCCTTCAGGGCCCTGAAGAATCCCTGAAGGGCCACAGCTAAGTGTGCCTCCTTCTGGCCATCCTCCCTATGTTCTCAAGCAAGAGTAATTTTTCCTCCATGTTCTCATAGCCTCCTGGTGGATTAACCACAGACACCTGGTGACATTGCTCTGTGTTACTGATTTCTCTTCACATGTCAACACGAGCTAAACTATGGGCTTACCCGAGGGTAAAGACTGTCTTTTTGTATCCCTAGCATCCCGTGGAGAGCCTGGCTCTTGGCAGCTCTCCCTAAGTGATGTCTGCCTCACCGTGAACCGTCATCCACCCAGGACCCAGTCTGCCATATTGTTTTAAAAGAGTGAAATAAAATTACAAAGGATTATAAAGGAAACCAATTATATTGAAACACAGTTATCAAAGCATTTACATGTTTTGGCATAGTAATATATATGCTTCTTTATTAACACATCAAAAACAAGGAAGGTCTAACAACTATGGTCATTTCCAAGAAGTGATGAGAATAAATTATATTTTGAGATATCTTCAAAAAACGAGAATGCAGTCTGAAACATCTGTGATTTCTGTTGGTTACAAAGTCACAGGCACTGTCAAAACTATGTGGCTTGTTGGCCAAGTACATAAGAGAATGTTCAATTTCAGTTACAGGTGAACGAAAATAAAGATGCCATTTTTTACTATCTAGGTTCACAAGCTCCTCGAAATCCATAGACCCTAGTCAAGAACCTCTGATGGCAGGATGGAACAGGGAGAAAAAGAGAAACCCATCACTGACTAAGCCTTCTACTCCCTCCGTCATGAATCATGAATCCGTACCCCCACCCCGAGACAGGTGTTTCATGACCCGCTTTCTGATGGGCTATTGGAGGCTTGGAGACATTAGATGATTTGCCCACAGACAACCAGGCCCGGCCTGGGAGCCCCTGTTGGTGCCTTTACACAGAACTGCCTCCCTTAAAGGAGACAGATCACAGAACAAGGTGTTCAGTTGACACTCTGGCCCCCAAATCCCCTCCCTACCAGGGCCCTGTGACCTGTGGGGTTTGCCTGGTGTACAGAAGGCTGATGGTCCCTGGAAATCACACACACTCAGTTATTTTTATCTCCAGTTTATTTTTTTACACTAAGAGCAGAGTATGAAAGTCACAGCCAAAGCACTTGAAAAAGGTCCAGGAGGATGGGTGGGGACCACAGAGGGTGGGCAGGGCAGGGACCTGGGAGCTGGGTCCCCAGGCAGGGATAGGGTGGCGGGGGTCATTGTTGTCTCACGGTCTCCAAAAGTGTCTGTGCGTTGCATAGGTCCTGTCTTCACAGAAGACAAAAGAGGGGCCAGCAGGTCCCCAGTGGGGGCCTAGCCTGGTGGGGAAGGGTTCTGAAGCTGAAAGGGGAAGTCAAGGTAGGTGGGGGTCGAGGAGGGGGAGGGACTCTGTCCGTCTGTACATTATATATAGAGATATAGAGTCTGTACATGCCTGCCTGGCACCCAGTGCCCACCCGTCACCCTTGTCCACTGCCCACCCCCCCAGGGGTGTCTACTTGTAAACGTGGATTCAATCCAAACCATAGTCCTGGGATGGGAGTGGTGGGAGGAGGACGTGCTTATTGCTGTAAACTGGGGAGGGGCAGTGGGCGTGCCGCCCCTTTGCCCATCTAGTCTCCTCCGCAAGGTCTGCACTGGGAGAGTGATGGGGTGCCTGTTGCCTTCAATATGCTCCTTTTGGGCATACTTGTCTCCTGGAAGGGCTGGAAGGGGGGACGGCAAAGGACACAGGTGGGCACCATGGGTCAGAGAAGGGCACCAGGGGCAGGGAATCCTGAGCACTGCCCTTTATGGCCCCCTAGTTTGGTAGCAAACATCAGCAGAGCCACAAGGCCATCGGGACCCATGGCTGTCCCTGCGCCTGCTCCACGACTGTGCCCTGCTTGGAGGAGGGGACAGAGGGCCAGGCACAGATGTATGGTGAGACCCACTCCCAGCCATCGGAGGAGGGGTCTAGGCCCCACTGCTAGGCTTCCCTTGGAGAGGCCAAAGACTCCCCGCTCTTTCCCAGCCTGCCCCATCTCTCCCCCACAAGGGGGCAGAGCTAGGAGGCCAAGAGCGTCATAAGGAAGAAGGCGATGCCCACGGCCAGGGGCAGGTGTTCCCTCTTGGGGCTGGTTCCGCTGATGCTCTTCTCAAGCTTGGGCACCTGGGGGTTCTCTCCCTCAAAGTCTTCTGTGGACAGATGAATAGACAGGCTGGTGAGGGCTGGGCTGCGCGCCCCACTAGGGGCACGCGGCAGCGGCAGCAGCAGTGGAGCCGGGATGTGGCCACCCACGGGGGTAAGGAAGGATGTTGCCCCAGGAGTAAGGCATGCAAGGTGAGCAGGCACCGGGGAGGGGGCTGCGGTTCCAGCAGTGGCCACCAGAGGGCGCTGCGCAGACTCACCCAGCACGTTGATCTTCACATTGGGGCCCATGGTGAACTGGGGGAGAGTGGGGACCGGCTTCTCCCCGGAATGCGATGCTGCGGGGTGGGGTGCGGGTTGGGAGAGAGGAGGGGGAGAGTCAGGGGCAGGATTCCCTCCCCTTGCTAAAGCTGGGGAGCGAGTCCCCCTCGCCTGTGCCCTCCACCCCCACCCCCAGGAAGGCAGGGGAGCCCCAAAGCGAGGGAGCTGAGAATGGGGTCGCAGCTGTGAGTCGATTCTACTCACTGGAGGCGCAGCAGACGAACACCTTCATTCTCAGACACTTCCAGTGCAGATTGTGGGTAGGCGTGGCTGGGGAGGAGAATGGATTTGAGTGGCCTTCTCCCAAGGACAGCCCTGCCCTCACCCAGAAACTCCTGTCGCCACTCCAAACTGGCCCCGGCCCGTGGGGCACTCTCCTTCAGTAGCCCCCTACCCTTTGGACATTGGACGTTGGCTCCGCTGTCACCCCAAGAGGCTTCTTTGGTACCACCCCTCTAGAAATTCACACCTGAAGTCTCGCCCCCATGAAGTCCCTTACAGAAATGATTCTGTGCCCCAAATGTCAGTCACCAACCTGCCCCTGAGGCACAGAACCTAGTCTGAGCTGAAACCCTGCCTCCCCCAGCCCCACTCCTCATACCAGGGTGTCATTCAGAGCGACCAGGGCCCTGGAGACTCCCTCCCTGACCCTTAGGCCCCGCGCCAGTCCCCTGGGGCTCCCTTCCCGCGGCCGGCCGGCCGGGCGCCCAGGCCCCTCCCCACAGGCCGCCGCCACTCACAGATGTAGTAGTACTCGTGGCCGGCGTGGAACTCGTAGCCCAGCGAAAAGGCGCTGTAGCGCTGGAACTTCTCCGAGAACTTGATGGGGCTGTGGGGGGCGTGCGGTCGGTTGCATTCCCAGCGCTTGAAGCCTTGGCTGGCGTTACAGGTGCGGTAACCCGCGCGGCTCACCATGTACAGCACGTACTGCTCCGCGCCGCCTCCGGGCCCCGGCCCCGCCCCCGGGCCCACCCCCGAGCTGTTGTAGTGCGGGCAATAAATGTCCAGGTAGTCGTTCACATTCACCTGCACCGTGTAGCCCTCTCGCCGCAGGCTGGGGGTGAAAGGCAGCGGGTCAGAGAGAAGACGCCCCCAAAGACAAGCCGCTTCCCACTTCACCGCAGGCCTTCCCTGGGTCATCACGGCCTCCCGGCTTTTCGTCTCAGCCTCTTCATTTCTCAGTCCCCGTCCAGTCCCCTGGGCCCACGCAACCTGTCTGTCCCGCACGCGCCCTCCAAGCCCACCCCTGGGTCTGTCTTTCTCCCGGTGGCCACCAGAGGGTAGCAAAGGCGCAGGGAAGCCCGGCTCGCCTCCGAAGGAAAAGAGGCGGGGAGAAGGGTGGAGGGAAGAAGGGAACGCACACTTCGGTTACCACAGAAACGGCGCAGGCCCCAGCGACTCCCAGACCCAGGCCCGGATTTCCTCCGTCCATCCCCCATAATTCATCAGCGGGGAGGAGGGGTAGCAGGCTAGGACGGGAAGAGTGAAAGTGGGAGGGGTGCTCACCACCGTATCACCTCTGCCAAGATGCGTCCCTGCCGCTGTCAGTCCACCCCCAAGGCCAGTCCGACAGGACCTGCCCTCACACACGCATGGAAGGAGGCTTCATGCATATACATGCATAAGTTCCATGGCACACACACAAATATGTCCACCGCCCACTCACTAGCGGCAGACACGCAGAGAAGTGACGCTCTATGGGTACTAGACTCACATGCCAATATCGGTTGACTCTGGTAATCACAAGCACTCTCCCTGCCCTGCGCCCCACACGCACTAGCACATACTCTCATATTATCATGTGCCTCTGTACCTTGAGTACCACAGACCTCCACCCTGGGGTCACTGGCAATTAGGTTCCGAATAATGTGATGCAACAGATCAGGGAGTTGAGGGACTCAATACCAAAGCTCCACGTGGTATCATGTATGCAGTCCAAACTTTGGTATCTCAGCACTTCCCTCCTCAAGCTGGGCACCACTGCCCCTTAATGATGCTAGACAGAGTAATGGGCATAGTGCCCAGGTAAGATGGCTGTGCCTCTTACGTTTCTGATCCTTCCATGGGACAAAGAAGCAGATGCTGGGTGCCTTGTAATCCCCACCTGCTTTATTAGCTATCATCAAAGTGTTGGTCTTAACATCCTCGATGGCAGTGCTGTTTGGTGTGGGAATGGGAGAAACATTTCTATGAAGTAGGGAACTCAGAGAAAAGGACAGGAGGTGCCAATTTCCATAGGGTAGGAAGACACACATCTTAGCATCTTGGCAGTGCGAAGGGAATGTGGTGGCCACAGGAAGGCATGGGGTACTTGGCAAAGTGTCAAACCACTGGGGTCCCTGGTTCCTGGGAACTCCCTGAGGGGAGAGACGGGCTCCCCATGTTGCCTGCCATCTCCTAGCTCCACAAACAGTAATTAGCTCCATTAGGGAGACTTGGAGCTTGGAGGCCTCTGCAAGGGGTGGGGCCTTGAGAGTCCCTCCCCACCTTACCCTAGTTCTTTGGCCTTGCCTGGGCCACCCACTCCCCAAGCACTCCCTTCTGAGATTGGCAGTAAAGCAGATAGAGACAGCTGGTGCTTGGACACACCAGTCAGAATGGGCACAACCTTCCTGAGTCATCAGGAATGCTACCTGCCCCACTTGGTTCCCACGAGAGTGATGGGTCACTCAGGCCCCTCCCTGGCCCTGGCACTCAGGTGGGCAGGAGTCTTGGCCTAGGGCATGGGGAGCAGGAAAACGGGTTAGACAAGGCCTGGCTTCCAGTTGCCACCCCAGGATTGCCTCTCTGTCCCCAACTCCTACTGTTCCTCCCATAGACTTTGGGGAGGGGGCCACCAGTGACAGGGTGAAGTCTTGGAAC
This sequence comes from Solenodon paradoxus, assembly GCA_004363575.1. NCBI lineage: Eukaryota > Metazoa > Chordata > Mammalia > Eulipotyphla > Solenodontidae > Solenodon > Solenodon paradoxus. Next base: position 12,691 of record RJWH01005045.1, on the reverse strand, counting down.
AGCTGCAGAGACACACTGGGGCTTCTGTCCTTGGGCCTCACCCAGTTTTCCAGTCCTACTCCGAAGCAGCCCCTTCCTAGGGCACTGCCTAGTTCTTACATGAATAAAAGAAATGGGTTACAACATAACCCATTACAGCAGGGATTAAGCTAAAGCCAGGGGTATTCCTACAGGTACCTGAGTTTCTTGTGCAAGGTGGGCACTAGCTCATAGGAAGTTTATTGGGTGACCACAAGTGAAGAGGACTCTTACCTATCCCTGGGCTGGCTGGTGGGAACAGCCCCTGAAATGCCTCCGGAGCTGGGCATGGGGAGAAAGCCCTGCCTGTGGAATGGTTGTGCCCAGCTGGTGTCTGGTGGACATAGGGCAGAAGGGCTGGGTGCCAGAAATCTCCAGCCACAACTCCTGGGAGACCCGAGGCATCTGCTTGGCTTGGGCGCTTTAATTGAATCTGCCAACCCAGTTAGTGAAGAGGGAGGTGCCCCTAGGCCCGGCCAAGCAAGACAGCTAACACCTCCTCCTGGGCCCCACCTCCCCAACCTAGAACCACACCCCTGAGGGGGGCGGGCTGGCACCTGGGGGTTGGGTTGTGCTTGCGGGTTCCAAGAGTTCTCTGTTCTTTCTCCCTTCATTCTATTCTAGCATCCCACCTCTCTAGCGGTAGGAACAGTGTGTCACACACCTGACCAGGCCCGGATGCCCCTCTCCCGGTCCTGCCTGTGCATGGTGCACATTCCTACCCTTCACTTTCACTCCTTCAATGCCCCGCCTGCTCGAGCCCGGTGGAGTGGGCGGCGGGGGAGCAGAGAAGGAGCAAACCTCTCCCCCCGGGGCAATTAAGGGCAGGTAAACAGGGTGTCTAACAAGACCAGGGAGTAAGGAGAGGATCTCCCAAAGGGCCCTAAACTTGTTCAATCCCAGTTCCCACCCCTAGAAGCCGATATGCCGATCTCAGGAAGTAGAGGATAGTAAAGAGACCCGATCGCGGTCTCCTCCCCTCCAGCGCGCGTCCCCGAGACCGCGCGCCGCTCGCTCGCTTAGCAGGCGAGGCCGGGCCACGTGTGCGCGGCGTGGGGTCCGCGCGCCCGGGCTAGGGGCGGGTGGGTGGCGGGAACGCTCTTGGGGCGGCGCGTGCACGCTGACACCCCCGCACCCCTAGCGCGCCCTCCGTCCCCGCGCCCCGCCCCGCCGGGTCTTGCCATCCCTGGACTGGGCCCCGGGCTTCTCCGGCGCGCGTCGGCTGGGAGAGAATCCTCGAGCCCTACATCCCCGCCCCTCCTCCCTGCGACAACGGCGGCGGCGGCGGCGGCGAAGGTTTATTGATCTGCAGCGGCGGAGAGGAGCGAGAGACCCTCCGAAAGGGAGACACACAGAAACGCGTTGGGAGGGAAATTCACAGAGAACGGATTCACTGAGGGGGGGAAAGGGGATGAGACACAGCGCTAGAGAGGGATCCAGAAACCGAGAAAGAGAACGAGGAGAACCGAGGGAGACTTGGAGAAAGGCAACAGAGGCCGCTCCAGAGGCCCGCAGACAGCAGGGACAGAGACCAAGAGATGCAAAGGAGACTATCAGGGACAGGGAAGGGGGCGCAGAGCAGCCATCGGTGACAGAAAAGAGAGAGATCAACAGGGATGTAGTAGAGCCTCAATAAATATTTATTGAATGAATGTATGAATGAAAGAAATCAGCAACAGAAAGAAACATTTCAGAGACAGACAGGGAGACAGCTAGAGAATGATGTTTCTGAGGCTTTCTGAGATGGGGGAGAATGCCAACACCCTTGCTCGGTTCTGCAAAGAAATGAAGCACAGGCCAGGGGCACTTATTTAGACAGCGGTTGGTCCTCTCCCACCACCCAACCGACTCAGGGGATCCCCTTCGACCTCACTCTTAGAAGCCGCTACAGTACACCCCTAGTTTTGGGGCCAGGTTGGGAACTGGTCTTGCCTAGTCCCGGGGACCAAAGCGGCCAAGCTGTGGGGTAGGGGGCGAGATAGCGACCGCTGTGCAGAGCGCTGCCCCCAGGTCTGTCAAAGGAGGCTGCCGCACGTGTCCCACCAGCACTCTCCCACGTGACCCCAAGAGGCGGGGTCGCGAGACCCTCTCCACGTGACCCCTAGGGGCAGAGACCCTCCGCACGTGACGGGGGGGGGTGGGAGCCAGGAGCCCAGCTCACGTGACCGGGAGGAGGGGGAGCGAGAGCCTGTGGCTCGGCGGGGCCCCGCCCCCAGCTCCCTGGCCTTCTCCACTCCCGGCTCCGGAGCACGTCGCTCTCACGATTTATGGGGCCGCGGCTGCCGCAGTGAGGGAGCCGGGGAGCCCGGGCGCAGCGGCAACAAAGGCCGAGGAAACGAGGCGGGGGTGGCGGCGGCGGCCTCCGGGCCCCGTACGCACCCCCTCCCATCTTTGCTCGTCCAGACCTGCGGGGTAGCCGGGACCACAGAAAGGAGGCTCCCTCACCCCATCCCAGGGCTTTCACCTGCGCTCAGGTGTACGCGGGGGAGGGGAGCCTGATCAATAACACCCACTACAGACCATTCCCGAATCCCTCTGACTCCGGATTCCCCTAAGAACGCGGGGGTGCCCCGGGGTGGGGGGTGGTCGGGAATGGTAAACCCACGACCCCTCACCTGCGCGCTCTCCAATCCCCGCCAGATTCTAGCCGGGCGAAGGGTGGACGGGTGAGTCTGGGGGAGGGGGACTAGCTAGAGCAGGGGAATCAGCCCCCTCGGCCCCCCGGAGTTCTCCGAGTCCCACTCTGGGGGGGAGGGGCTGCATCCCCAACCAGGAGGTTTCCATGGGAAGCGAAAGGGGGGCGGCGTTGGCTCATCCCCACCACCAGTCTGACACTCAGGGTGCGAGGAGGGAGAGAGGGGGAGGCGCAGAGCCCCAAACAACAAAGAGCGGAGCTGCGAGAGGCAGCCCCTCCCCAGGGAGGTTGGGGGTCGTGGCCGCGCGGCCCTGCCGGTCCCCTCCTCAGGGATCTCGCCATTTGCTCCCAAGTCGACCACCCCGGAGTGGGGAGCCAGAGGCTGTGCCGCCGCCGCCGCCGCCGCCGCCGCCTGGGCAGGTGTGGCAGTGACCCCCGCGTCCCCAGGGATCCCCCAGAATACAGACATACACGGAGGCAGCCGTGGTGATACACACAGCGGCTCGGCGGGGAGGAGAAGACAAGGGCAGCGAGGACTGAGCAGAATGAAGACCTGGCCCCGCAGCCGGCACCCAGCCGCCGCGCCACACACCCCGGTAAACCACACGGCCTCCCTGACACCCGCCCAGACCGCGGCGGCGCCGACAGCCACCCCAGGCCAGACGCGGCTGGCCACGCGGACAGCGACCGCAGCCCCCTCCCCGACCCGTCGCCCTCTCCCACCCCAGACGATCGCCGACGCAGACACACAAATCACACACTCAGACACACACGCACACTGACAGTCGCGCACGCCCGCTCACACTTGGAGACACGCGCCGTCCCCAGCCCAGGCGGATATGTGCGTGTGTGACACGCCGACATGTCCCTGCCTCCTTCCCTCTCGCCGGTAACCCACGTTTCCATACTAACCAAGCGTCATCCCCAGGACCCCCCAACTCGGCGACTCAACCTCAGTTCACCCCAGCCGGGCTTATTCACACAACCAGCGCAACCCATTCGCCTACGTTCTGAAGAGGTGCCGGCTCGGTGCCCTGCTTCAGCGCTGGACCCCACTTTTAAGAGCAGGAGTCCTAGACAGAACCCCTGGAAACCCTCAAGACTGAAAACAGGTCATCTCTGGGCCCCACCAAGTGCGGCGGCCTAGCCCCAGAAAACTGATACTCCCAAACCCTAGCTCTGCAGAAGGGGGTGAAGACAGGGGCACGGTCGGGTGGGGTGGGATGGGGGACGCTCACCCAGCGGTGAGTGTGGAAAGAAGCCAAGGTGGGGTGGGGTGTCCCTCGAGCTGCCTCCTCCGCACAGCCCAAGCCCTCCTTACTATACCTCAACAGTCTCTCTCAGACATCCCCCCAACCCGAGTTTCATAGACGCCCACAGAGGGGACCTCTCTCCCCCTCCTCCCAGCCCCCAACTATGGTTTTCCAGGACTCCCACACCAGGTTCCCCCAGGACTTCCCAGGCCCACCAGCTCCCGCCTCACTGACGCGGGACGCACGGGCTCCCAGAGCCCCCGACTCACTGCTGGTTGGAGCTGTTCCAGTACACCGCATGCCGGTTTCCCAGCGCCCCCCCGGGCCCCTGGGCCAGCAGCGGCAGCAGCGGCACGGGCACAAGCAGCAGCAGCAGCAGCAGCGGAGCCGCCGCCATCCCCGGAGCCGCCGCCGCCGCCGCCCCCCCGACTGAGCCCCGCGCTCCGGGCTTCTTGCTTCCCAGCTCACTGCCGCCGCCGCCGCCGGCCCCCGACTCTTAGGCCACGCCCCCCGCCCGTCCCTCCGCTTCCCCGGGCGCGTCCCCGAAGCCCCGCCCCGGGCGCGCTCCCGCCAGGCCCCGTCCCGCTCGGCGGCGCGTGGGAGATTGGAGGGGGGCGGCGCGGTGTGTTACCTCTCTCGGGAACAACCGGAGAGTCCCTAGCCTCTCCTTCCTGGCTTTAATTTGCCACCGCCTGTCCTGGATCTTCTGCTCTGCTCCCCTGCCTGGAGTTCCCAAGAGAAGGATTAGGGAGGCCAAGACAGGGATCAGATCTCGTGTGGGCACATTCATTTCTGGCTGTGGGGGTAGTACTCTGGAAAAGAAGTGGGGGATCTAGCAACTCTAAATAAGTAGCACTAGACGCCCCACTCCTTTCGAAACAGTCTGGCCCTCTGCTCCCTCCGGCCATCTTCCGAAGTCCATGAAGAGCCAGATGTTACTAGTGGCTGGAGGAGAACCCATCCACTGCTACTAAGGACCCCACCAACTGCTGTTGACCTGGGACCCCCGGACTGAGCCTGGGACTTGTTTTTCTTGGCAGGTCAGAGGAGCTCACCCCCAAGAAAGCCAATGCTGGAAGAGTCTTGGCAGTCCAGGGCCCCAGGTGGAGATGGGGACAAGGAGTCAGCTAAAGTCAACAGGCTTTCCTGGAGCACCCACGAGAGACTCCTCACTGCCTCAAGCTGGCCAGTTTTATCCCCAGGTGTTCTCACTCCTACTCTCATTGGTGCTGACCGGAGGGCAGAGTGTCTTGTGTTCCCACTCTCACCACTGTCATTGTCCTCACAAGCACAGACTTTACACACACGTTCAGGAGAAAGGCATAGACACCCAGAGGCAAAGAGCAAACACAGGCCAGTGATCAGACACACAGGCACAGATGCCCCTGGCAGACACAGGAAAGGTGCATCCCCCTCTCCTCTCTTCTTTTCCTAGGAAGTAGCTGAGGAAAGCCTCTAAAAGTCTAGAATTCAGATCTAGGGGTATCAACCCCTCCTCTCCTTTTTAGAGAGATACTGAGAGGACCAGAACTGAGACTGGGTTCTCAGAACCCAAGCCAACCATCTGTGTCTGCCCAAGGAGACAGGCGTGACGCTCTTCTTTATTTCATGATATATAGGCATGCTTCATCTACTGTTGCTTGGCAGGACAGGGGTCCCAATCACAAATCAGCTTCAGGTGGGGGACTTGGGGGAGGGGCAGTGTCATTCAGCATAGGCCAGGTACCTAGCTGCTGCCACACACCAGCAGGCTCCGTCCTCCCTTGACTCCTCTCCACCCTAGGAGATCTCTCCCTTCTCAGGAGTCAGAAAATAAATTAGGTCCCATGGGGTGGTATTGGGGGACCTGGCAAACAGCACTCCCTCCCTCCAGACTCTTCATCCCCTGGGAGATTTCTTTCACCCAAATGATGTTAACCTGCCTGCTCCAGGTATCACAAATCCCAGTGCCCTCCCTGCAACCACACTCCATTTCTCAAAGGGAGGCTTCTCTCTGTTGGGCCCACAGTTGGCAAAGAGGCTGCCCATATGGAGTACTGGTTTGGTCTAAGACTTGAGTCCATTTTAGAAAACTTCAATCTGTTTGTGGAACCTGGGTTCCCTTGGGCCCTTTTCTATCAGGCCCAATATTACTTTAGAATCTCAATCCTCCCTGCCCCCCTACCCCCCATTCCACTCCCATAATAACTGAAGTCTTCTCTATAGTTTTTTTTTTTTTTTAAGACAGGTACAGGTAGAAATGAAGGCAGGTAGGCAAGTAGGCAGGGAGAGGAAGAAACATTTTTTTTAAATCTGTTTTCATTTTTTTCAAAAGAAAAGGTACAGGCAGGAATGAAGGCAAATAGGCAAGCAGGTAGGGGGAGAGAGGAGGAAGAAGCACTTTATTTATTTTTATTTAATTGTACATCTTGGTTGTCCTCTCCTGCCTGGGATGGGAACTTGTGTCCTTGGGATGTATATGGATTAATCTCAGCTAGAGATGGTGGACTAAACTGCTATTCCACCTGGATTCCTCTCTATAGGATTTAAATAACTCTCTCTGAGGTCTAAGTTTCTGGTATTGAAGTTCTCAGTCACTCCCTAGAGAGCGTAGGCCTCTGTCCATGATATCTGCTGCTCTGTCTGGGTCTCTATCCCAAATCAGCTGCTGACTGATTTAGGCTTTTGTACGAATTAGCAAAGACACCCCCTTTAGACAGACCCAGTCCTTAGAGTGCATCTCTCGGCAAGTGGTGAATCTGCAAAAACAGAGGCGCTACTTCCCTCAGCAAGAGGTGATCGCTTCAGGAGGGAGACTTAGCTAATGAGAGCCTCCACTCACCCACTGGATGGCTCCTTGTGCTGAGCACAAACTGCAGACTGTATGTGGCAATTCTGACTATGGGATATGTGTCTCCTGCTACAATGCCCAGGCCTCTGCAGGCCTCTGTCCATGGGGTCTGCACTTCTCCAGGGGCTGGTGCCTGTGCATAAGATATGGGGCACTTCGCCCATACTGGGACCCAGTCTGAAGTGCAGGCTTCTCTCTGTGCCATCTGGGTCAGAGAAAGACTCAGGCCTCCTCCGTCAATGAAGTCTAGGTCTCTGTTTGTAACTGTGACTGAAATCTTTCTGACCCACACAGTAAGATAAATATTTCCCATTTACCATACTGCATATATATACATATTTATGTATATATAAATAACTCAAAAAAGAAGTTGTTACATACAATAATACTCTACTACAGAAGATGCACTCTGATATTTTTCTTCTGTTCTATTGAAGCCCAAAGATTGATTTATTGATTTCACCACCCTTAACGGATTATATCGTGTAGTCTGAAATGCTGATGTATAAGGTCTGGACTCTGAGGGCCAGCTCTCTGTGGGTTGAGGGCCTCCATTACAGCTGGGGGTTCTCTCCGCAGGGCTGGTCCCTTCTCTGGGGCCTCAGGCCCAGAGTCTCCTCACCTTCAGGCTCTGCCTTCATTCCCCTCTGATCCTTGAGCTGGCTACAGTGTGCTCTCTAAAGACACTGAGTTCAGGCCCTTGGGAGCTCTCTCTGCACGAGGTGCCTCAGTCTCATCCCCCAGGGACCAAGGAATCAGGGAGCTGAGCAGGTTGGGGTGCAGAGGGAGGCTGTGTGGCCCAAGGCAGCTACTGGGACTCTGGGTGGCAACCACAGAGCAGAGCTGTGTTCAATAAATCATGGAGGCGAAGGCCTGGGGGAGGGGGAGATCAGGAGGAAGGGGGCCATGAATAAATAATTCATTAAATAAATAAACAGGAGTCTATAAGAAGGAGAATCAGGCACGCCTGTAAGTGTGAGAGCCAGTACCAGCTCCAGACATGCAATATTCACAGCATCCACACCTTGCACAAGGTAATGTGTGTGCCCCAGTGCAGGGGGCTGCTGGTGGGGTCCTAACATGCAAACCTGGCTGCCCAGAAGGAGGGCAACACATGTGTCTTCTGCTTTCCAAGTGAGTGCTAGCATGGTTATGTAGGTGCTCAAACATCCAAGGGTTGACATGACAGACCGTAGGGGATATGGCTCAGTGGTGCGCGGTCTGGGAAATGAGGGTGCTGGCTGTCGGTTGGGGTTGGGTATAGTAACCTCTGATTCTGGTCATGCCCTAATCCCTCTAATGAGTCCAGCAAGCTAAGAAGACAGAAGGAGGGAGGACTCTGGGGTGTCAAGAGGTGCATGAACCCCCAGATGTGCTTCAAGAGAAGTTGAGAAGCAGTAGCATGGCTGAGCAGTTAATAGGAGGGGCCTGGGTTTTAACAGTGGTGTTCGCAGTCCTTAGCTGTGCTAGCCACTTCACTTCTCCGAGCCTGCTTCCCCACCTGTAAAATGAGGACAATAATATCCTACCTTAAGGAGCAGGCTGTGGTGAGGATGGAGACCCATGTCAGGGAAGCCCTGGGCGTGGTGTTTGGGACTTATGAGGTCTGTGGTTAGTGGAGACCTCATCATCATTCTTATTCAGAAGTTATCTCTTGAGTCTGTCCTCCTAGACTAGTCTCTCTTAGAATTTCCTTTCCATGTGGTCACCCCTATGTCCAAACTTCTCTAATAGGTGTCATAGCTGAAGAAGTAACCTAGGGTATATGGAGTAGGAGTGGGGTAGGGAAAATTAGATGGTATCAGAGGAAGGGAGATTTAGCCCCAAACAGCAGTCTCCACCCTTGACAGTATGGAAGGAGAGGTCCTTAATTTTCTCCTCAGATCATAGAGCCTCTCTTTAATCCCCTAAATGCTCCCTAGATCCAGAATCTCTTCTCTTTCCTGCCACCAAAATTTACCTTTCTAGAAAAGCTGCAAGCAGTGGCTGCAAAGAGACAGAGGGAATTGGGGTAGAGGTGGCTACCACAGGTTTGGCTGCCAGAGCCCTAGTACCCCCATCCTTAGCTTCTCTAGCAAAGATGGCTCTGCCTGAGCAAAGCCCAGAGAAATGACACTCAGAATGGGTGGGGCAAATATGGACTGGGGAGAGCTGCAGAGGGCCAGGGGAGAGTACCAGGGCCTTACATTAAGCCCCAGCATTCCCCAGACCTCTCCTGTCCCCTGGACAGGATCTGCTCCCCATGGGAGAGAGCCAGTAGACAGGTCTGAGCCAGCCTGCTCTTCTGAGGACAGAACAGGTTGAGGGAGGGGGCCTGAGATCTTTGTGGGGAGTGGTGGCTGGAACCCCCAGGTCTACTGTGGGGAGCCAGGAACAGAGGGACTATGCAGGGCACACCCCACCGTAGCCTGAGGCCCAGCCCTTTGCCTCTCTCAGCCCTGCCAGCTGCGGCTTGGGAAGCCAAGGGTCTGGGATCCCAGGTGTGAAGATGGGGCCTGCCCACCCCTTCCTAAAGAACCCACATCAGTTCTCTACTTCCCCTCCCCTGGGCCGGGCAGGTTCAGGCTAATCTGCACAAGAGCTTCACAGCAAACATTGATCTGTAATAAAACCACAATGTGTGTTCAGGGAAGGGATTCCAGACACAGAGAGATCCAGACAATACACATCCACACGTCCACACTCACAAGTACACAAAGATGCCAAACCTACGACTTGGGGAGGCGAGACACCAGTGGTCCTGAAAACACAGCTAAACATGGACGCACACTGAGTCAAATGCACAGCAGTGCTGGTTAGATGTCCCCGCCCTTGCCCTTCAAAACCCAATCCTTCTCTGACAGTCCATTTTCCCTGTGTTCCCATAGCACTTTGTAGCTTTATGATAACATTTGCACTTGGCATTATAATTATTTGTTGACCAGTTTCTCTTCTTGGGTCACCTGGAGAGTCCTTAAGGGAAGGGATCTTGTCTTATGCAAATGTGTATCCTCAGTATCTAGCATGCAGCCTAGTATTTAGTTAGTAGGTGTAGGTGAGATGTCTAATAAGTCACGTTGACTTGAAGAACAGGAGAATGAATACATTTTGACAGTGGGACACCCATGCTTAGAATCCCTCAAAAGCACACAGAGGATGGTCAGTTTGTTGCTCATGCCCCAGGCCTTGCCTTCTTCTCTCCTGGTCTCCTAATCTTACTGCCTCTCAGCTTTCTCAGAGGTTCTCCTTTTTCCCACTTCCCTCTGGGTGAGACTGTGAATCTGAGTCCCACCTGAGGGCTGGCAGGAGAGGTAAGGGTTAATGACACCTCATTAGTGTTTAATTGGAGGAAGGAAGCTGCCCTGGCACCAGACAGGTGGGCTGGCCTGCCCCTTGCTGGAACCAGGCATCCCTATTTCCAGCTCCCTGCCAGGCGTGTGGGTGATTTGGCCCTGGAGACCCTCAACCCAGCCCTGAGCACCTCCCCCCACCATTTGCTTTGCCAATTTAGTCTTGAGGCAGTACAGACCAGCCCTCCCCATCTGTCACCAAATATCCAGAGGCAGAGGCAGAATTCTTATCCTTTCTCCTTGAACTAGGTTGTCCCACTCCCCAGGAGACACTGGAGGCCAGGAAGAGGGGTGAGGTAGGGAGCTGGACAACTGAGAGATAGAGTAGAGAGCTGCTAAGGGATAGATTCTGGATACAGACAAGGGACAGGACTGGGGATATGAAGATGTCTGCCCAATTTGACCTTAAATGAAGAGAATGCAAATTAGATGCAGATTATATGCAGATGAGCACGAAGATCTCAGAATTAACATTCAGCGACAGCTCTGCACTCAGGACCCCAAGCTACAGCCAGTACTCTTCTCCTAACTTTCCTGGGTTAAGTGGCAGTGGCCATTACTTCCAGTGAGAAATAAGACATCAAATAGGGTAAGCGCTTCGTTGATTGGGCTAGGGTTGTAGGACAGGACCTGGGAAGCTCCCCCCACCCCTGCCCCCACCCAAGCTGCCGCTCTCCAAGTTACAGTCTGATGCGTGCTGTCAGTTGCTATGGGGACCCTCTTGTACGTCCAGGCCTGAACCAATGGGCATAACCATTGATGACCTCCCGCCTCAGGCCCCAGAATTCTATTGGCTATTTGGAAGCCAGCGTGTACCCTCTTCAACTGCGTCACCACTGGGGATCTCCCTCCCCCACACCCCCCAGTCCACGGCTAGTGTGACCAACTGAAAGAAGGGCGTTGAGATCTCAACATTTGCTGAATGAATGAATTAGGGAAGAAACGAGGGAAACGGGGAAGGACGGTTGGAGGGAGTCACATAAAAAGACCAAAACTTCTGAATTTAGTCACTCAGTTTTTGCAACCTCTGAAAGTTGGAGTGGGATCTGGAAGGAATGTAGAGACTCAGATTCTCAGGACAGTGAGATAAAGTGAGACAAAGATGAAGGGAGTTTTGCATCTGTTTGGGAGCGACTAGGGCAGACCCAGCAAATTGAGGGCCCCACCCTCAGCCGTCTAGCGCCGCTGAGTTTAGGGGAGATGGGTGACGCCCCAAAACTTGCAGGCCTGCTCAGCCTCCTGGAACCGCGCCCCGGAACACGCCTCAAGGACTTCTCTTGGGAAGGGCCCAGTCTGGGAAGACCGCCCAGCGCCTTCGGCCCAGCTGGGCCCAGGGGTGGACTTGGTCCTCGCTTTCGGTGGGATGTCCGCGTCGGGGTTCTGGATCAGCTGTCCCTGCACCGCCCGGGCTGTAAGGAAGTGAGTGTAGAATGGCAGACTTGGCTTGAGGCCTGAGTCTTGGACGCCACCACCCCCCCCCCGCCCCCGCCACCCCACCTTGCTAGTGAGCTGTGCCGAGGCGTCTGCCCTCGCACCTGCAGGAAGCTGGTAACCGCGAAGGCGTGTGTCTGTGTCAAGGGTGCGCGTCTGAGAGTGAGGGCGTGTGTCTGGGTGCTGGGAGAGCGGACTGGCCCCGCGCTCCTCTTTGCACATGCGTTATCTGCGGCGGATCCGCGCGCCGGCCCCAGACTCGGGAGCGAGCGCACCCGCTGGGTCCGCAAAAAGAGGTGTCTGGCGCGACCGGGAGCAGGGTGGGACCCTCGCAATCCCCTTTACAGGACAGGTACTACGAACCAGTCTTCCCGGCCTGCACTGCTTATTGTTTCACTTGGAGAGGGGCGGCGGGAGCAGTGGAATCGGTTTCCACGGTGACATATAGACAGACACCCTCTGGGACGACAGTAGACACCGGGCGGTGCTGGAACGCAGGACCAGAAGACGGTACTCATAGCCCACCCTTCAGCTCAGACCCTTCCTTCTCGGCGCCCCAGCTAAAGATCGTGGTTTAGGGTGAGGGTCTTACACATGAATACGCGGGCACACGCTCCTATAGAAAGAATTTTCAGAAAGTGGCCTCGAATGGGGGAAGGGGTCGACTCGTGTCTGCGGCCCGCGGTGCTGTCCTCTAGCTCAGGCCTCAGCCAGAACAGTGGAATTAACCGTGAGGGAAACCAGGATCCGACTGAGGTGTGCAAGGTGGGGGAGGGGCTCGAAATCTCCAGCATTTCAATGTCTGTCTCTGGACAACCCCCCCCTTCCCCCGTCCCGCGCCCCCGTGTGTTCACACGCTGCCTCTTGCTGCCGCAGCCGGGTCGAGCTAATCAGCACAACATCCACCTATCGATCGTAGGCTCCGTGCCAGGCGGGCCGGCACTGTGCCAGGGGAGGCTGCGGGGCACGGGGCGGGTTGTGCACAGATGCGGGGGCAGGGGCGCCCCTTCCCCTTCCTCCATCCAGGGGACCTTTCAAAAAGAGGTCCCAGGTTGAGTTTGGGGGGAATCGCCACGCCACCAGAGGTGGGAGAGGAGTAGGGCTGTGCGCAAAGGGGGCCCTCCCTCCTCGGCCCCACCCCCTCCTCCTTATAAAAGCTAAGAACAAAGAGGCCGCTGGGGATGGAGGCTTTGAT